>CABFWO010005073.1:0-53805 GCA_902155825.1 Timema genevievae
TGTGAGATGAAATGGAGGACCTACAGTTTAACGTGGAATCCGAACCACGATGGAGGCCTGGCATTCCTCACATTCACAAGTTGTGAAATACACATCTTGTCAGAGCTGAAGGAAGGGTTTGGCAATCAGAAACGACTTGGAGGTTCAGTGATAAAATACTAGAGGGAATATAGGCCGCCTCACATTAGTGCTTAGGATAATAAAGTTAGCTCTTCAGAAATGTGCCATGGCCCAAACATAGTTTGACGAGTGTTTGGAGTCCAGTAAGTAAAGTATTTACAGAGTTGTCGTTTAGTTAAAATATCTGGTAGTCGTACCAGGTACAAGTAGAGAACCTGCTACCATATCAAGATATTGTATTCATACCTGGTACAAGTAGATAGCCTGCTACCGTATCAAGGTCTAGTAGTCATATCTAGTACACTAGTAAGTATTTTATTTAAATTAAATTTAAATTACTTTAATATTTTTTAGATGGAAGATCATCTCTGTGTAATGTTATAATAGAATGGCTTCATTTTATGTTAAAGGCACCAGAAAGTCTTTGCGGTGTTTCGTTACATTTAGTTTTAATGCTATTGAGGCCATCTTCTAAACTATACTAACCTCATCTCTACCTCACTATACTAGCTAATATGAATATTGCTTAGGGGGGTAGTAAGACGTGATGCCTAGTGGCTTTCCCATAAAAAAAATTGGTTCAAAAACAAACAAAACCAGCACGTGACTAAGTTAATCCTGACTTTTTTTTTTTTGCATTTACAAAACCAAGAGGAAGGTTTAATGTTCCAAATATCTACAAGTCCTATTCCCTTGTTTATTTAATACTACTAATACCGCTATAAAATGTATTAACTCGTGAAACAGGCACAAACAAACAACATCCTGATGTCTCAACCCTGTAATATTTGGTGTATGTTGGATTTTAGGAGTGTTTTAAAGATAAACTTAACCCTTGACATTTGGGTTCAAACCCAGGTACTGTTGTTTTGTACACAACAAATTCCCCAGTCTCTATGAAGAACATCAAATAGTTGTCCCCTGTCGAGTAGTCACTACCCTGGGCCATTAAATTGTTGCACATCGCTTGGTTATGTGACGTCACTGTGAGCGTCATCACCTCTCCCCCTTCCCCCCTCCCTCAGTGAGGATGAGATCAATGCCGAGCTTGGACGAGCAAGCAGGCAGTGCAGGTCACAGCCCATAGAAAACACTCACCACTTATAACACTATAGTAGGGACTGATGAGGCTTCAAGTTATTTACATAGCCTGGGGGCCTAGCATCTTCCTTCTCTTCTGCTTCCTTCCTTCCTTCCTTCTTATTACTACAACTCTGGCTCCTCGCTTTTGTTCGCCAGCTAAACAAACCACGCCTTCTGCAAAGACCTGAGTGAAGGCTTTCAAGGCACCAACGAGCCTTCTCAGAGAGCATCACAATTAGCTGCCAGCAAATAGACACTTTTTACTAATTACCGCTTGGATCTCTGGCTAATCAGGATGTAGCTTGGACAATTTATGACCAAACAAAATAGTGAAACCAAACTTATATTAATACGAGTGAAATGTTGACATGTGTGAATATCTACTCGATAGATAACATCTTCTTACCATCACGTTACATCAATAGTTGCAGATACATACAATATAATTACCAATATTAAACTATCATTGTTGTGTCAATAATTGTAGATACATACAATACAATTACCATTATTGCCACTGTTGTGTTAATAAGTGTAAATACAGAAAACACAATTACCAGTATTGTCACTGTTGTGTTAATAAGTGTAAATACAGACAACACAATTACCAGTATGGTCACTGTTGTGTTAATAAGTGTAAATACAGACAACACAATTACCAGTATTGTCACTGTTGTGTTAATAAGTGTAAATACAGACAACACAATTACCAGTATTGTCACTGTTGTGTTAATAAGTGTAAATACAGACAACACAATTACCAGTATTGTCACTGCTATGTGAATAACACAATATATTTTATTTTATCATTCATAACACTAAGAACTACTACAAGCTTGTTCTAAACGTGATGTGTTAGGGATGTGGCAGTTTGAATTTATAGTAAGTGTACCAAATTTACATGAAGGGATAAAATGAAAAACTATTTAGGAAAATCCACCCTCATATATCCTAAACTGGACTCGAACCCCATTCTCCTCATCATCGCCAACAGGTATATTGCGAATTGAAGCCTTGGATTAGACCATGCAGCCACCAAAGAGGATAACAATTATTAGAAAACTAACGTACAATTAAGTTTTCAATTTTCATAGTGTGTATAATGTTATGTTGCGTCATATAGGTTAATTTATTTAATTTAAATGATTGGCAGAGTAGCTGATATATATGTATATACATATACTTTCTGTTTAATTAGTTTATTATTAATTTTAATTTTATTTTACCAAAAAATTATCATGTAATATGGTTGTATAATGAATGTCAGTAAATAATTGTGTAATCCGCCTAATTAAATATGGGTAATTTTACTTTCCCTTCTCAGTTATAAAATCAGAAACGTGAAGCCTTAAAAGAGAGTAAATTAGTTTTGAAATAATGTTAATTATGCACTAATATATTAACTTGACAGCATACGGGTTAGATTGAAGTCTGCAGGTAACGGTCCTTGAAAAACTTTCTTCTAATGACAACGTTTTACTAGGCTTCAGCACTATATAACTCTCTCAGTACAATGTGTACTACCCAGGAAAACAGGCTGAGGGTCCAGCACTATATAACTCTCTCAGTACAAATGTGTACTACCCAGGAAAACATACTGAGGGTCCAGCACTATATAAAATGTATTTTTGTTTAGGAAATACCTTAAATAATGCTTTATTGTTACATCACAATACACTTTATACACTAAACCTATTTAATATAAAATCATCTACTTATACATTAAATATAACTAAGATATGACTTACACGACTATTTTCACGGTCCTTGGGGCGTCTCTCTCGTAACATACATAGCTACTGGTGACATGGAGGCTTGGGTTTAAATCCATTCTGAGTGTATCGAATTTGGCTTGTACCAAACGCCTTCCCACGTTCTCTCCCATCAAATTTGAGCTAATTTCCTCTAAATTCAACCTTGCTCAAGTTGACGCCATCGGTGTAAACACGCTATTAGAGATAGTACACACAAAATAAATAAAATAAATTATGTGTCACAATCGTACACAATTTCTCAGATAGTGTATTATAGTTTGAAACAAAATATTACAGATAATCCTTGAATTAATATTTATCCGAAAAATAAATTGGTTGTTTTATTTTGGCACTGCATCTTACTACCAGTTCTAGCTCGGGTTATAAGCTTTCGGTGTTATTTATTATGGAAAACTTTCTCTAAATGAATTATATTATTCCATTTTGACTGTAGCTCGGTGTAAATAGTTTATATATGAATTAGTATTATTTTAGTTGGGGGATTTCTAGTTATATTAACGTCATGCTAACGTCAAGTAGGTTTACATTCTCATCAATAATAATTAATAAAGGTCTAATAAATATTGTAAACCTACTTTTATGAGTTATAGGGCACATAAATCATAAAGATTCATCATAATATCGATGTATATGATTTTGTACGATCACAATATTTTCTCTATAGTAAATACTTAATAATAAATCTATACACGTGTGCAAATTTGAGAACCTTATCCACAAAAATTGTGTTTTTATGAATGACTTGTCAACAATCATTGACTAAAATGGATCTTGTGTGTCTTATTACTTTATTATATTCTAGGCTAGTTTATTCAGTAGTAATGTTATCCGCATCCTCCAATAGAATACCGAGGAGTGTTAAGTGTTCTGGTCACCCCTGCATGGAGGAACGTGCGGAGGAAATGGAAACAGTCAGGATGTTATCTTGTGCCGGAGTCTAGAGCTCCGTTGATTGTAATCACTGTAATGACATCTGCCACTTGTACCACTCTCTACACTCCCTCTGGCTTCATCTGCCTTTATTTGACACATGCCATCCCATCACAGGAACAACTTTCTCTTCAGTAGACCTACAAGATGAAACCATTTTTATTCTACCAGTTCTACAAGTTTAACAACAAAAGGGAAGCTAAAACTCCCATATTGTCACGTTCTATACGGACGTTAATTTGGTTTAAGTTTACTAAAAGCAACGACTCAGCCGAAAAACCTGACAAGCCGATTACATTTTATTTTATTACAAATACAACAACTGTATCCCATACCATTTATTTCGCCCTTAGTGGAAGGAAGTATTTCCGTTTAACCTTAAGGGGAGTCGTGCATCGGATTCTTTTTGAGAAAACTTTTTTTCCCAGCAAAACTAATTCTCATTGTGTTTTTAGTTTAAAAAAAAATTTTTTTTAAATATCTTTAAATTTGCTTTAAAATCTGTTTTAACTGATAGAATTTAATTAATCTATTTTTCTAAAACTACATTTTCTATGTATTTGATTTTTTACATTTAACTTAATAAATTTCTTTAGATTAAAGTATAAATATTTCAATACAATAACTTAAATACTTTTTAAGTAATTAAAAATTACCTCTACAACTAAAAATAATATTTTTACATAGCAGTTTGTTATTATTTATTTAATTTTTACTCTACTGTGTTATGGTTTCAAATTTATATCAATTTTATGGTGGATTATTTGTGAACTAGAAGATGTTTGATTTTTGCCTCTAACATGTCGGCTTTTAAAACTACAGATTAATCCATCTCGTGGTGTAAATCGCTTTAACACGTGACTTCGCTTAGTACATTTTTGCTTGGAGCGTCCTTGTTTGACTGACTTGACAATACCTGAAACTAGTGGAGAATTTAAGAACACAGTTCAAACATTTAGAGTAGACAATTGCCCCTCACTATTTTCTTTCACAACTTGAGCTTGTGATGGCTGTGGACACCGCCCAGCAAACTACAGTATAGCCTAAGTTTGTACCATCTCATGTTGCAGTTCTTAGAGAGAAGGACAAGAAATCTCATCTGGTCCACCATTTAGTGATTCCATATTAATTTTATCTTCAGAGCAGTAGGTTGGTCGTACACTTTTGCACCTTACAGAAAATATTTTACAGATTTTTTTTAGAATGGCTAAAAACCCTCCACCGAGTCATGCTCTCAAGAGGAATAAATTTGCAAAATGTATGATTGTTAGATGGAAAAAGAATATAGCTGGAAATTAAGTATATTTTAGTAGGACTAAATATGTATTTATGTGGAATATCCTAAATTTGATAATCACTAACATTCTTGTTTTAAATATAACTTATTTTAATTATAAATATTTTTGTTTTAGGGAATTCATTTAGTCAAATAGCAACGTTATGACTATGTAGTTTGATCCAGTCATGTCACCAAAGCCCGGTACATCTAGTCTTCGTGAACCAGTGCAACATCAATCAGGAGATAATCATCCACCCCGCTTTTATTATTCAATTCCTGACTATACTTGACATTGCAAATAGCAATAACAGATACTATCACAAGGTGTAACTTAAAAATAGTACGTTTACGGCGATACAAAATTTAACTCTTTAAAGTATTAGGCTACTACATATCCTTCACCACTCAAGCTCTTAGCTTTTTGTTAGTGGCTATGAAACCATACTTTCCCCTTCCAACAGGGGTGGATTTACGGTGAAGGGGGGAATTCCCCAATGCCATCAACCTTCAAATTCTAGAATATAAGAGCGGAGTGAACTATATCTAAAAGAAGGTGAATATATTTCCAAAATGGGAAGGTTTATTTCCAGAGGCTCCACCCCCAACTCAAGCGACCCTCAGGAAAGCCAAGAAGAAGTCTGTTAAGCACATATTTGAGGATGAAGAAGAGTTTTTTTTTAAAACAAGACTAGTAAAATATACCGAAAGGTTAACTTCGTCAAGAAGGGTTACCAGAGCTGATAGAATTTTACCAAGGACAACAATGGTAGAGTCCTGACCAACGAACTTACCATCTCTGAGAGATTGAAAGATTATTTAAACAGCCCACTCAACTGTGAAGTACCCAACAAGCTATTCGATTTCCAATTCCCAGGAACAGCAGACCTAGACTATCACCCAGCCTGGACTAGATCCAAAAGCAATTGATGAGGATGAAAAAGAACAAAATCCCAGGTGAGGCTGGGGTCCCGGCTGAAATCATTCAAGAGGGAGGAGAGACGCTCCCCGAGGAAATCACTGATTGATCGAAAGGGTATAGACCATGAAGGATATTCCAGAGGGCTGGAAGACAGTGATTATCTGCCAGATACAAGAGGAGGGTAGAAAAATTAACTGCGTCAACTACCGAAAAATCCATCTCCTAAAAATCTGCTATAGCATATTTTCAAACTGTCTCCTCGACAAAATTCAGCCCATTGTGGAAGTATTGATCAGCGAATACCAGGGTGGATTTCGGAATAATCAGTTCACAGTGGATCACATCTACGTGCCAAGGCAGCTAACCGAGAAGCTGTGGGAGAGTTACAAAAACTGGCATGTTCTTTTCTTGGAATTATATAAGGCATATGACTGCATTCACTGGGATAACCTGTTTATTTGCCTTATCAAGTTTAAAGTACCCAAGAAACTGATAAGCCTGATGAGAGTCTGCCTGAGTAAGAAGAAGGGTAAGGGGAAAATTGGGAACCAACTCACGGAGAGCTTTGACTTCGTTACAGGGCTGAGGCAACGTGATGGTCTGTCTCCAGTACTGTTGAACATCGCACTGGAGAAGATTGTACGGGGAACGTTCCACGAGAATTTCAGTGGGATCCAGGTTGGAGGTAAGGACATTAAAATCCTGGCCTACACTGACAACGTTGCCCTTTTTCCAGATACAAGGAAAAGCTGACAATGATGAGTGAAGTTCTGGAGGCAGCTGCGAGCAAAACCGGGCTTCTTGTGAACAAAGCAAAGACCGAATACCTCCAGCTGAGTCGGGAACATGATAGTGCAGAGAGGCAACTCCAACCACTGACAACCAGGAACCCAACATTCAATAGCGTATGTGAGCTAAAATACCTGGGGGTGAATTTTACAGAGGATGCATCCTGTGAGAAAGAGATTCAGGCGAGGATCAAAGCCAGGAAACTTAGTTACTACTGTCTCAGTCAATTGCTCAAGCTGCTCATTCTGTCGAGACTGTTCAAACTCTAACTGTACAAGACACTGATCCAACCCATTATTCTGTATGGTAGCGGTACGTGGACTTCCCGGTAACAGGAATACAACAATCTCCTCATTTTCTAAAGGAAAGTTCTATGGAAGATCTTTGGTCCTAAACAGGACGTGACCAAAGGAGGATGGTGGATCCAGTACAATTAATGGCTGGAATAAATATACAGTAGCCCGAACATCGTGACCCTGATGAGAAGCAAACGCCTTGTTTGGGCAGGGCATGACATACGTATGAACGCCCATCAGTGGCCCGTGAAGCTACTGGATTTAGCTCCTTTGGAAGGAGGCCCCTGGGTAGGCCCAGGAAAAGGCGGAGTGATGGGCTCCGCGAGGATCTAATGTGGATCGCCATATGGGTTTATTGTAGGCAAAGAACAAGAAACAGGACTGAAGTGGAAGAGAAGACTTGTAGTAGCGCGTGGTCTCTGGGCCTATCGCGCAAAGTAAGTAACTAATAGTGGAAATGTGAATGTTAGTCTTCAATATATGTAAGTATTTACTGAGATCCCAGGGAATTCCCAGGCCCCTTTTAGACCCGTGGACCCAGGTACGATGTACCCTATACATTCAACTCATTGGCCCTGGCCAAATGGTAAGCTATCATGAATTTTAAAGTGCTAATTTTCATCCAAGGAAAGAGAGGTAACAAAATTTGTAGAAAATCAATGATTTACAAATTTGTATTCTACATATTCATTCGTATGGATGGTAGTGGTATTATAGAGTATGGTAGTAGTATTTTAGAGCATGGTAGTAGTATTTTAGAGCATGGTAGTAGTATTCTAGAGTATGGTAGTAGTAGTAGTTGATAGCATGGTATTAGTATTTTATAGCATGGTAGTAATATTCTATAGCATGGTATTAGTATTTTATAGCATGGTAGTAATATTCTAGAGCATGTTAGTAGTATTTTAGAGTATGGTAGTAGTATTCTAGAGCATGTTAGTAGTATTTTAGAGTATGGTAGTAATATTCTAGAGCATGGTAGTAGTATTTTAGAGTATGGTAGTATTTTAGAGCATGGTAGTAGTATTCTAGAGTATGGCAGTAGTAGTTGAGAGCATGGTAGTAGTATTTTAGAGGATGGTGGTATTATTTTAGAGCATGGTAGTAGCCCTTGTAGGTCTTATTTAATATATACTATATTTAGAGTAATTTTTAAAATTTGGTAAGAAAGAGAACACTAGCCTCCCATTATTTCTTAATATCTACTATTTTTCTAATATTTTTGAAAGTTTGTTTTAACTCTGACCGCTATGATGGAAGACAAGCAAGTAACCAACCAACCAAGACAGCCTCGAGTTCAACAACTTTTATGTCTATATGTAATTCAGCAACAATGAGACATTCTACCACATTCCAGAATTGGTAAATACAAGTTCAAACCATATTATGTACCATTTAGGTCACTTACCCATGTCCTGCAATTGTTACTCTGGGAAATTGAGATAGTTTTGTTTATTTCCACCAATTTTTTTAAATGGACGAGAGTGACGTCAAAATGTCATATGATCGCTGCTTCGGCGTTATTAGTATCCCCTGACGAAGTCTAGTGGCAAGGCGGTGAAGCTCCACAGAGCCAGAAAGTAAAATAATTAAAAACAAGTTTTTGGCTGATTCTTTGAATATGACATAATATGTCAGATTAAAGAGTTTTACTTTTCTCAACCTGCCTCTATAAACTTTACAGTTTACTTTTTATATTTTAATAGTATTCCATATCAGCTTTTAAAGACTAGTTTCAGTTTCAGGCTATTTTCATTTGATTGTTTTTATCCCCGACTTCTTCTTTAGAACCATTTTTTCAAATTGTTATTAAAATCAAGGAAGAAGGAACAATTTTAAATGAGATTGATCCTTCTGTTTTCGGTGTCGTTTTTACCGTGACTTCAATCTAAGTCGATGAATTTCTCAACTTGAATAACATAGAATAAAAGTGTCCTAGTTTACTTTAAACTATTTTCAAAGTTATCTGAGTCCAATGAGGCATTAGAAGTGTTTACAGGAAAAGTGAAACAAAAGTTCCACTGATATAAAGAGTTTTAAATTTCCATATATTATTTTCAAACAGTTTTATAATGGAGACCTACATGAGTGAGAGGGATCTGATTATTTCTCTCTGATTGTCATCCCTCCCCAAATCCAATCGTCCATCAAAGGCAGAGATTGTAATTATCTCTACTGGGCTCCAACTCTTTTAATCTATGATGTATTTCCTTGATATCGACACTCGAAGTATTTGATTTTAACTACGCATTAAAAAAATTTTTTATCTCACTATTGGTAATTTTGACGACCATTTTTAGAACAATTAATATTTTTGTTAGAAAACCTTAATTATTAAATATATTTTTTCAAGAAAGTTATTTAATTTAAATAAAATAAATAGCTATAAATTTTGTATTTTGTAAACAAAATTATTTTCTTTAGTAATTTTACTTATAAATATTGCAAACTTAATATCTGTATAGTTTATTGTAATTTATTATGTTACCCAAATATTAATTTAAATTTTAATAACCTGTAATTTAAATTTATATTTAAATGATACATCACAGATAGGGCAATTTTATGCACAAGGCTAAGTTATATAAATCATAACCAACAATGGTTTAATATATATTCTTTAATTTCATATTAATGTCCCCTAATGCATGTTTACCTTTAACCTAGTTAAGTTTTTTAAGTATAGATTATTATTGTGCCAGTCGTACATTTTAAGGTTTTCTATAGTATAAAAGTATTATTGTCCTGTGTAGCAGTATTAAAGCAAAAAGGCAGGTGAAGAGGTTCTACCTAACATTAAACACCCAGAGGTCTCCTTCCTGTAGTCTCGTGCAGTTTAGTTTAGTAATATAGTCGGTAAATAATATATGCATTATTAATATTATTATTATTAGATAAGGCTTGTGCCCTTTACGAAGGATACCTAACCTAACGTAGCATCCTACTCTAACCTGAACTGACCCAACCTAGCTTAACCTAAATTATCCTAGCTCAACCTAACAAAATATTCCTAATTAAATAAAACATTATATGTGCGTGTCTGGGCTACATCCCTCGTGGCCCAGTTTGTGTAAAGATTAGCCAGTATTGATGTAACGTTGTCCAAGATGACGGTCGAATGTACTAATAGTACATCCTTTCCATGGAGGCTATTTACCTGTCCCGGTGAGTTGAGGCGATGGTGATAGTGAGTATGAGGGTGTAGAACCTGTGAAAAAACTTAAACATAACTTAAGCCCAATTAACCAAACCCTGGTGACCGTTGGGGTAAGGGAAAAACATCCAAGGTATAGGTCTAGGATCAAACCCGGAGGCCCTAGGTTCGTATCCAAATGCACTGACCCTTATAACATGGGGCCGGCTAGTAAAAATATTTTTCATAAAAAACTAGCTATTCCTTGCACCGCAGTCCATGCGATCAAGTGATACTAGTTGTGACTTACTTTCAACTGCTTCCTGGCCATCTATAAGGGTATTATTTTATGTTTGCCTTAATTTTGATCTTCATCCATGTAAATTCTATTTTTATGTGAGTTATAAGTCATATGTGTTGATGTTAGTATTTAGTTTGTTGTTTTGTATTTTATTTGACGCTTTAATCCCTCAGGAAACTAAACAAAATGAAGATTAGGTAGGCCGAGGTTCAATCACAAATTGTTGTAGTGTACATTTTAATATAATGATTTGATATACTCTTTGAATTCAAATGTTCATACAAACAGTTTAAATCTCTATGTTTAAAGTTTATTTATAGAATAAGCTACTGATAATGTTATATAATACAAATTATTTCAATGATAGCTTGTTAAAGCAAAAGTTAAACAAACAAACTAAAAATATATTACATTAAAGAATTAAAGTATTTAATATTTAAAATAAAATAAGATAGCTTACACTTACATTTTTAAAAATTGTCTAGAAAGTATTAGTTGTAATATTTATATAAAGCACTTTACAACCATATAAATTAATATTAAATACCCACCTTTTTTATAGAATAATACTTGGCTAAATATTTTAATTTGCTCTTCTTTTTTTTTCCAACTAAATAAAATAAAATAACTCTCATAACCATGGAAAGGACATATTTGATAAAGTACTAAATATAAATTGAGTAAACTTAAAATAAACGATGCAAATAATCGCAATTTTAGCTTTAGGACGAATATCCGTTGTGTAAATGATATCATAGCTGTGGAGTTTTGGGATGAATAGGCGCTATGTAAATGATGCCAGGCGATAGTATTGCCATCTAGTTGAATACCACTGAATTAATTTAGCCCATCTATTCCTGCTCATACAATTGAATTATTATAACTTTAAATCAAAATTTTGTAAAATAAAATCAACTGTCAACATATTATTATTTTAAAAGATGTACATTACTTTTTAATTAAACTAAAAAATTTATTTAAATAATATGTTTATACTATTTTTTACTAATTTAAAATATAGTGCAAGACTTCGTATTTAAACTTTCATTGAGGACTAAAAACACATTTTTAAATAATTGTATTCATTTTGATAATTTTTCAAAATACAGGTAAAGAGAGAGAGGGAAAACCTCCAAGTAATTTGGACTCCTGGTTGGTTGAATATTTTGGTTTTAAAAATTAGCCTGTACTTTATTTTGGGTAATTCTCCCTCTTAATTTGATACGCTCCAAAATTAACTTACCCCATATTATCTAAAATAACTCTAAGTCAATCTCATTTTACTCAATACTTCTTTACTTAACTCAGCTTTACTTCAAAGAAACTAGAGCAAATATTTATCTCTTATCAATAAAACTTTGTAATGTATACTTTTGTAAAACCTTAGATTATGGTTATTCTCCCTCTCTCAACTAGTAAATATGCTTCACATATTTATTAGTCTATCTTTGATATGTTTAATTCACTGTGTTGTAAATTTGAATCGAGCGGAGGTCTTCAATCTCCGCTAGAATATTGTTTTCTCTGTGGTGCATGTGCATTCTTTGTTCGTGTTTTTTTGTTTTGTTTTGTTTTGTTTACGCGTCCCTGACGCCCTGGTCTCGAGAGATATTCAGTCACCATGTTTCTTTCTTCTCTTTTCGGAGTTTTAATATGAACAAAACATTACAATTGTGGGGAAATTATTATTTAATAAAAATACTTTGATGACCATGTTTATGTAAATTTGAATCGAGCGGAGGTCTTCAATCTCCGCTAGAATATTGTTTTCTCTGTGGTGCATGTGCATTCTTTGTTCGTGTTTTGTTTTGTTTTGTTTACGCGTCCCTGACGCCAATCCAGTCTGGTCTCGAGAGATATTCAGTCACCATGTTTCTTTCTTCTCTTTTCGGAGTTTTAATATGAACATAACATTACAATTGTGGGGAAATTATTATTTAATAAAAATACTTTGATGACCATGTTTATTCTTCTTTTTTCGGAGTTCGACTATGAAACAAAACATTACAACTTTATTTAAAAATAACTCAATAATAATTATATAGCTAATAAATATTTTTTAAATAATAAAAGTCTAAGTCACCACTTCTTGCAATTACTGTAAGATAATGATAGGAAGATCGGGGTTTGATTCCTGGTCTGGTACACACAGTTTGGTTGATAAATGGTTTCTCATTCCCCCCCCAAGCCAGAAATCCCAACACATTTGCACAATTAATTTATATTATCTGCTTCAATGGACGAATGATTTAAAACGTCATTCTCATATTAGACTCGACTACTAAAGACGGGGAAATGGGGGTTTAAATCCCGCTCAAGTCTACTGAGGGTAGTTTTCCTAAATTGTATACCACTCTTCTTCCAAGCAAATGCAAGTAGGCTACCTATAAATTTCTTCCTTTCTCATCCCGACCTCATCATAGTACACCTTGACAGGTAGTAGGACGTGGTGAATATGTTTCTGGCAGTGCAAATGATTCAAAGCTCGCTGTAGCGTCTTATCATAGCTACAACGTTTAGTTCCAAAAAAGACATTAAACCATTCCAAATAATATTCCACCAAACTTAAATAATATGATGTTGTTCTAAACTCACCATGCTCCATTTTACTATGTTCATTCGAAGATGACTATCTCCGACGTCACACAACCGGCTACGTGAACGTGAGATCAAGACTTAATGCGGGACTGAACTGACCTGGCCAACATTGGGAGTTCACTAAGGCCGCTGAAAGTAAGACATTTCCGGCGCTATATGGTTCTACGTAGCCTAGATGATTGTTCTAGGGCTTTCTAGAGCCTTCTATTCACATATTCCCCTTTCACCACTACACCCTTTTTCTTTGTTCCTGTCTTGTGTGTAACCCCTACCTTCCCCCTCTCTGCTTAAAAAATATCAAATAAATATTGCCAGGAGATCGGAGGACACTTCACTCTTGGCAAGATATCAATCTTGGACACATCTACATATTTTAAAATGTAGGAACTAAATTAATTTTCAGCTATTTGTATTTCAAAATTATTTTTTTGGCCTTAATTTTTTACCATGATAATAATACTTTATGCTTTAGAAATTAAACTTAAATAAGAATCCAGTTGACTCAGTTTATATTATGATAAATCTTGTAGTGATTCAATTAGTCTTTTCTGGAGAGAAATGTTACTGTCTATTCTAAGTCCTCCCAACTAGTGGAATAGAAATGTAATGATTGGAAGTTGTTGACTTAGAAAATGTTAAATTTAAAATAAACTATTTTCTTGTTAATATTTTGGGGAAATTAAGAGAATGAAATGCTATCCCAAGTCCTCTCGGCTAGTGGCTATATATATATATATAAATTTTGGACGTTATTCAGTTCTACATTTGACTAAACTTACATAATGTTTATTTATAGAATAGAGATAATCTTGTAACGTAAATGTTTGAGTTGTTTTCAATGAATATTATATATATGTATATATTACTTATGTTTGTCTATTATATTCAACTTGTTGACTTCAAATTTATTTAAATTTAACTAAGTGGTATACACCTTCCTGGTAATGTTGTTTAGTAATTTGCTGATTTATCATTTTTTGGTCTAGCCTTGTTGGTTTACCAAAATGATGCAGAATGGGTTGCTTGGAAACGTGAGTGGATATATTATCTAATAATATATTAGTTTTTAATAGTCTTATCTGCTCACTCTCTACTCATTTCCCCCTCTTTTTGTAACTTTGTATACCTGCCTTTGTCCTGGAGGATGAAAGGGGCTACATCGTAAAAAAACACATTTATAAAAGTATCTATGATGGCATTTCAGAAATATTAATGAGGCTAACAAAAATAAATTTTGGAATTAAATTAGCAATTTAGGGAAATATATTTATTTATATAATTGATTAAAACTGTTTCGTTAACGTTTGAAATATTTTGTTATAGATAAATCGAATTAATATTGTGTATGTTAGGAAAATATATAAATTCTGGAAACACTATTTGACTAAGAAAGAATGAACTATTAACTAACTATATTACCTTTTAATAAATAAATACAACACTATGTATTCAACAGACCTTTATTTTTAATACATATTTAGTTTAGTTTTTGTACAAATGTCTTTAATATTTATAATTACACAAAAATTTATTCTTACTGTAAGAACAGGTTTGATTATATTATCATTATATTATTATTATTATTATTATTATTATTATTATTATTATTATTATTATTATTATTATTATTATATTTCCACCATCTGTGTAGCAGTAAATAAAATGGATATAAGTTGTTGAAGTTATATTTACACACGCTTTATTTAATACAAAAAAACATTCAATTTTACACAGTTATTCAGATAAGATAAAATTCATAAAATACCTTACAGAGTCAGATATTTTCTCCAGAGATAGTTCCTCCATTGAACAACCCATAAAACACAACCACTTTCAGCTATTATGTAATATTTTATAACTATCCATAGGTCTTTAATATTTACATTAAAAGTCAAGTTTTAATCATAAAACTTTACAATCTAAAGAAAAAGTTCCTAAACGGGTTTTCATATGGAAAATAAAATAGAAAATAAATGGTTCATAGCTCAGAAAAATGAGTTGCCTGCAATAATAATATTTATGTTAATCATAAAGAAAAAGTTTTAAGAATGTATCACTTCTCTAAGAGTAATATTATATTATATGTCCGAAATACCACTCCTAAACTCAAAATCATCAATTGATTTCTAAGCTAATTTTAGATTTTATAATGATGCTGTAACTAATTTTAAGGTTTATATTTATCAAAACTATAAAATATGTTACCATTCCAAAACAAAGCAAATATCAAATTTTTCCTACTATGTTTAAAATAATGCGCACCTTAAAATTAGGATATTTATTTCAAATAATGGTGCATTTATTTATAAAGTAGTAAAATGGTAAAAGAACAAAATAATATATACAGGCAACACATTTGTCATTTATTGGAAAGCTTATATAGCAGTTAATTTATGATATAAATTACATTTGTAATTCATATTTAATAACTAACAATTATTGACGTTCCGTAAAATATTTTTCAAGTTATTGATCCAGATCAACTGTTAGCGCAAAGTATTTCAGATGTTAATAAAGCTCCAATTCTTCATATAGAACTGTTCAGGTATAGGACAGAACCTGAAATCCGAGCTTTAATGTTAGTGTCATAAGAGGTAGATATGATTGCATGAACTCTTTCTTACATGCCATGACTAGCCCATCAGGAACAACTAACACACTCTAAAAATTAAACTGTAAGTCCCAACTAAACTGAACCATATGAAAGAGGTTCAATTAAGGGGCCCACCTATGATGAGACGCATTGCAGATGGACATACATATCTCGTTATTTAAACATTGGTTGGCTATTTTAGAATATGGTTTACAACTAACAGAGGCTAAAGATATTCAAACGGTCCCTAAACAATTAAACACGGTTTATTTATATTTTTTATAATTTAAAAACTAGTCCCTAGTAGGTGAAATCGATGATCTTCAGTGACATTTCACCACAATATATATCACAGTTATATAATAAAAATAACCTCTTATAAACACACACATACAAAGTAGTGTTTTGATAAGATCACAACACAAAATCTCAATTTTTAATAATGTTTATGTTTGATTTGGTAAGGAGTAATAGATGATAAGATTTTACATACTTTATTTTAATTTTTATTCCCTTCTAATTTTATAATTAGCCTTCGTCTTCTATTACATGTTACGGTGTTATGTATATAAATGTTACACCATCTTCAGGTATTATATATAATATATATGATATTGTTTTAAATACATACTATCAGAAAGTTTGTGAAAATATTGAAGTATTAAAAATATAAAAACTTTTGTTGGATGATCAACAATGTATGTAAGAGAACATCATCTTTATCATATATATATATATATATATATATATATNATATATATATATATATAATAACACTGAAACTTGTCGTCATAGAAAACTAAGGCTAATATAAAATATGGAGAAGGTAATACAAATAAAGAAGATAATATTTTAAGATAATAAAGGTTTGTTTTATTGTGTTTAAAGGTTTAAAGACCACCGCTCACACTATTAATACCGTAGTGTGAAGATATTTCCCTTTCAAGTGAGTATCGTCCTTAAAACATATAGCTAATTGGGGCATATATATGTTTGCTGAGTGTGTTTAGTAGTTGAACAGGCACTCACCCCAATGACCTAGTCTTATAGTTGCTACCTAACTCCCCATTTAGCATCGCCACTCAATATCCCATCTCTTTACCCGCAGCCTCCTAGCAGTCCTGCCGTGGAAGAAACCCATTATCAGTGTAGCAAACTTTAAATACGCCATATTTTAATATAGATACTCCTTTTTTATTTATATGCACTGAATCATACTACTCGTTTGAGCTATCTGCCATCATTTAAATAATTATTTTGTTCTGAGGCTAATGGGAGAAAATGTTGGGTATTTCCTTCTTCACAAATTCATACATTTTAAAACCACTATTTAATTTCCCTCTTGAACTAAGTTTCAAATAATTATTAATTATATTCAACACGTTGTTTAGCTATACGTGTTTTAGCGTCATATTCACAAATCAGCATATAATCCTCTAAATCTACTTACGACCACCACAATAATTTATCTTCAAACTAAACTCTACAACTTCCATACTCGGTTGGTTGAAATTCTCATAGATATCTGAGTTAATGTAAACACATGGTCTAATTTGTTTAGTATCGCCTCAAGCAATACAACAAGTTGGAAGATCATGTGTTAGATTACTACAGATTACAATCTTAATTGGGTGTGTTCTTATTAATATCTTGCAATAACTATTTTAATTTTAAATACCATACTTTTATAAACAACTGAATTATGATATAATACATTAAAATATCGTAAAATAAGCATAACAGACTCTTTATTTTACCCACAATCGTGAAACATTTTATTATTGTGTTACAAAACTGTTTTAACAATGCATTATAATTTTTGGCCTGTAGTTTATTTGGGTTATTGAATACTTTTATTCAAATTAAATATTAAAACTATATTTTGGTCTAAGATTTTTTGTTAAAATTAATTTAAAATTGTTTTACGAACATAGTTTTAAATTTTTTGTGTTTTAACGTTCTGAAGAAAGCTCAATATTACTTCTTGTACTTAGTGCAGGAATTTTACTAATTATAATCAAAATATTTTACTTTGATTTCATATTAAAACTAATACAAATCATAATTATTCAATAAATTCTGACATAGCTTAAGGTATGTTAGATACAGTCCAATTTACAGCAAACATGATAATTATGAACATTTTTATATTATTAAAAATGTAACCTTATTTGCATCCATTTATCTACTGCTTAAAATAGATGTAATTTGTTTTAAATATAGTTAACATTGATTGCTTATTACTGTAGAAAACTTGTTAGAGCTATGAGCCAGCCTGTGGGGTGATTGTGATGTCGCAATGATCAGTGTACGATTTGTTTCGAACTTAGGGTTACATGAACTCATTTATTCGTGTACATTTACCACCATTTATACTTTTAGATTTTTAAGAATTTGTGGTGGGGGGGGGTTCAAATATTTATAATTATATTTAAGTAATTTTCTCCGTATGCATCAATACTTATCAATCCTATTTATCCAAATGAACAAGTATTTAAAAAAACTGACATTCCATATAGGAGCTTATAATGTTACAGAACAATTCTATTATGAAAGAACAAAAATAGTGAAATTATATAAGTACTTATTGATGTATTGATTAATGCCTAATATTAATTACAAATTAAATATATGTAGTAGAGCTTTTTTAATATTTAATTTGATGTTAAATATAATATTAAATATTTATGGAATAAAATTAAAAACACATATTTTACATAAACATTTTATGTGCTATTTCATTACCTTTGTCTCGAATAAATTTACTTCATTTAATCTTAATTTTTGAAATTTTAAATAGACTATTTATTTTACCCACAATCTTGAAACATTTTATTAGAGTGCTACAAAACTCATTTATTGAATTTATTTTTATTTTTTAAAAGTGTATTTATTATATATTATTATTACTATTATTATATTCTCGTTAATATGAGATGTCAAAATAAGCATTGAGTGAGCTATCAAAATATAATTAAATAATTATATGCGTTAGAAAATGTGCAGACACAAAAAAACGAGGCAATCAATAGCCACAGAAAATAATTGCTTAAGATAGTTGTGATTTGATTCTACTAGAATAGTGAGTGTTGAAATCACGCTTCGTTAAACAAGCCTTGCATTAGTTATTGAAATGAAATTCAGTGCTTCAATAATTTTGTAAGTTCAGCTGTTTTATGGTATATTTTGATCTTGATTGTATTAAATAACCGGTGTTTATACAATTAAAATAAATCTTACTTTACAATAAAAAAGTTATATGATTATGTAATATAATCACAGAAATGTTAAAAATATATATAAATATGAAAAACATAATTACGATATAAGTATAAAACCTAGTTTTATAAACTAACACAATTAATATATTATAGGATTTTTCTATTAAAACATCAAATTTTATTTTTTAATCTTTTAGATAGGTACTTCTTTTACTGATTTTGATGTTAGAGTAAGAGGAAAGAGGGTAGAGGGATCTACGATGTTTTATCTAAAGAAATTCATATAAAATGTATACTTACCTAAATATTTCTTTTAACATAACTTATTATCACATACTAAACACTACATCCAATTCATTTCAAAATATTGATATACATTTAATTGAAGAATTTCCTTGTGTTCGGCCTTCGGACGTACCTCAGCCATCACCGCACCATTTAAACTACAGAGTAAAGGAAGTACATATAGATACATAGAGTAGAATGACAAAAGTCCATTTCTAGACTAAATTTACGATATGAATATCACTATTCAGAAACAAATCTCATTTACAACAATTATTTATTTTAAATCTGTTGATCACGATCATTCACTTTCATATGGATATATGACAACACACTTTCACACACGTTCAAGTCCATTATCGACCGGAATAACTTTGTCCAAATAACATTAATAACTTGTGTCTCACAATAAAACAGTAACATATTCATGAGTATCCTGGGACACGTTGATTCATACAAAACTCGTCACATTTTGTTGCTTGTTTTCAAGCCTTTCACTCGTATTGGTTGAATAACTTGGTTTAGAATATAATGAATGGCTCAAGCCGGGTGCAGCTCGACATTGAAGTCAAATAGGGCTTTCTATGTCCTAGTCAATGAGGACTCTTCGTATAAGTAAAGTAGGTAGGCATTTCCTATCAACAAATATTTGTTAAATGGTTGCCTGTTTCAGCTATTTTCTAAAAAAAATTGCCACTAAGCCTGTTGCAGCACTAGAACCATGCCATATTGTCTGCGTGATATACTTCCTTAAATTTGGGTGATTCATATACAATTTCGTTAACTGTGTTAATGTTATTGACCTAAATCTCTGTGGACACTGGTTCGTTTACCGAATGGAGACATTGAACCATTTAATGTGTGGTTCCAAACTAACACTAATTAGGAGGTCAGGAAACTATGAGCTCAGCTATGCTAAGGATTTTAAAGAAACAAATAAAATAAAAAGATGTATTAGCCCTAATAATATGGAGCAAATATATTTATATTCTAGTTAATACATACGATCTTTAAATCGTAATGTGTTTAACTTTATCAAATAAATGATCAAATAAATACGTACCATAGAAAATAAATCACTTGAAGAAAAATAAATCAGATTAGTTGTAAATGTTTCTATATTAAAATTGGTATTTATGATCAAATTTAACATTTTCTTTAGTTTCATAAATGTATGTATTGTTTTTAAATATAATTTTAACAAACTAGTTTAATTTATCATGATACTATGCATAAGATTTAATATTTCATTACGTTTGATATTATTGGTATTTCAAACAAGTAGATCCAAGTTATATTATAAGCTATAAACTGCGTATAACTCTAACGGGTAGTAAGACGCGGTGCTAATAACTAACTATAAGCTATAAACATTTCTAAGAATTAATGTAAACTTAATGTTGATCGAATTAAAATATTACACAATGATCCAGGAAATTTACATAGCATGTATGGAATTAAAATTACAAACACTTCTTGTTGGAAAGCCAAAAGTTATTTTAACCATTTTTGTAAATATATCGTTAGATAGTAATAAAAAAATCAGCGCTTTTCAACGAAATGCTACAATTATTTAGAATGGCATAAATGAATAAATGTTAATAACGTTTTAAAGTCAAATCAAGTTTTTTGTATATTTGGATTTGTGTAAGACTTTGTGTGCATGTTTTTTTTATTTACAAAGCCCTATTATATGTTATTAATGAGCTTTGTGCAATTAATTCAATTTATAAATATCGGTGAATCTATATATGTTATTCGCTTCGCGATGAAACACTTTACAGTGGTATTAGTTCCGCTGGCATTATCTTGTGTAGTGCGAGTTAACCCCGAGTCGGGCGCTGTATGTCTACAAATAGGAAAATGGAGTAATGCAAGTTTACCTTCTTTGATCGCACTGTCCCGTTACCGTTAGTTGACTAAATACGGATGGATATTGATCTCACAACGAAAGTTTGTACAGCATAAGGAATATTTCAAACATTTTCTATTGACGATAATATTTGTTGAGATATGTTGTAACCACTAATGAAATATGTAGAGTTTGTGAGTTTGTCCTCTCACTGACATATTGCCTAACTAAAACCAGTCGCATTTGCTATTGTCATCAGAGTTAATGTCATTGAGGTTGAACAGAAACTTCCAACGATGACGGTTTTGTTTGTGATGATTGTGTGATGATGTGATGTCCAGCTGCACACGGGGTTTGTAAAGGGTTCTCTACCCACTATGGCACCTTACAGGCACCTTGTGTGGTCTAGTCCGTTGTTGCACAGCTGCTATCTTACCATCAGACCTGGGTGTGTGTGTTGCTGTGAACAGGGTCACCGTCAGCTGTGTTGATCTGGTTGGCTGGCGTGTAGTACTGAAACCAGAAGACATACCAAATTACAATAGCATTCTAAGTACAGCAGCGTTGATCGCTCAGATGAAACCGTCCTGAAATATTTTAAGGAAGAATGGGAACCCCCTCCAGTTAAGAGCAGTATTTTTGCAGCTTTTATAGAAAAAATTGTGGGATAAATAATGTAGTTTAATTTTCTTCCCATGGTGACCTCAACATTTTTTGAATATCTTTCAAGAGTGTCCTAGAATTTGATGATAGTTTTTCCTCTTAAATTAAAAAGTCTCTCATTAATTACTAATATACTCATGAGAGATATACAACAACTGGGGAGATTATGATGTGAAGGATATCATACTATGTGTTTCTTCTGAAGAAATATTTGTTTTGTATTGGCCAAAAAGATATTTTACTATTGGAACTGATAAAACAATTATATTTTCTCGTGTTTCTTCCATCCCACCTTAACGCATGGATTCTGTTTCTTCTCTTCTTAACCTAGTACAACACTGTGTTCATCCTTACTGACAAAGAGGGAACAACTAAAAACCTGATCTCTTTAAGATATTAAATCGTAGAATTGTCAGAAACTTGCAAGAATTTCAAAACATACAAATTCACGGAATATCTAAAGAGTTTGACAGAATCTCTAAATAAAATACACGTTTTTGTTGTTGACGCAAGATACTAGCAGCGACTATAATGTAAACACTGTATAGTAGCTCCTTAGTGATACTAGGTGTATTGCTTTCAGTACAAGGTTTGAAGAATTTAGTAGGAAAAAATGTTTTGTGTATAAAGAGGATGTTTGCTAAATTAGTAAACAGAAATCTAGAAATGTGCTATGACTTAGTTTAATTGAAGCTTGTAAGGTTTGATGAAATTAAAATATTGCTATAATCTATACATTTAATTATTCACTTATAATTATTTTATTGGAATTGTGATGTAGATACTAGATATAGTCTAATTTTCATAAATAAAGGGTTTTTGGAAAATACAAATTTATTTTTTGCAGCAAGCATTGATAACATTTTAGTACATTATTAATGTTATCTTATAGGTATTTGTAATATTTATCAAAGTTGTCAAATTAGATTAGATGGCTTGATGTATGAATACGTAAGAATATAGCTAGAAGCTTTTCTAGATGTCAGAAAACTGTTCCAAGGAGAATCATACAGTAAAACAAATTATATTAGTTATATACTACACATACTTATGCATTTTATGTACAAGTATTTACAAAATAAACAAACCATAAAAATGTTTCACTCTATTTTCTCCTGATGTATTTTTGGTGGAGGGAATTAAAGGTAAATTCATACATTTTGACATGTTTTAAATATATATTTAAAATGCTTGTGACTATTTTTTTTAATCATGAACTCTTAATACTATGTAACTGATGATCTCACACGTCCATCACAGACTCTGCCTTAAACTATGAAGGAAAAAATACCCTGAGCATTGAACGAGCCTTGGTGTCTCAGAGGTGGAGAATTAGTGCGGAAAACTCTCTAGTTTTATTCTTATGTCCAGGTGTCATTTCTCAACTATGTTTAACATTATGAATAGATAATTAATGGCCACCTTTTTATATTCCAAGTTCCCCGTAAGCCTCGTCTTTCCCAGATCAGTTTACTCCATATATGTCTCCCTGAACTCGCATCACAACTACTTTGCCACAAGTTCACACATCCCCGAACATGTTTTATTTCACTTCAAAATATATGTCTACATTTGCTCTTCTAAAACCACTGATTATTTACGGAAGGATTTTCATCAATTCTAATATTTTAAATAAACTTTTATCATTCTTCACACATATATTTTAGGTATAAATATGAATATAGTTTTAATTTCACGAATATAAATACATTTTAAGAGCTTGTTTACTAAACCCGATTTTTGAAAATATGAGATTTTCAGAAGTGGTTTGAACAATTTCGTTTGAAATGTATGTACGAAGAATGTTTATTATGATTAACACAGAAGATCTGTTTGATTCGTATGAGGAAAACTTAGTATTTTAATGAAATCCTATTTTTGAAAATTATGTTCCAAGATAAAATATGAGAAAGTTGGTATGACTTTGTTGATACATTTATTTAAATATAACTTTTCTGCTTTAAAAAATACAAATACCATTTGATGGAAACTACGAAACCATTATATAAAACAATATGAGCAACCACCCGCACAAAATATGGATCTTCACTAATATAAAATGAAAGGCTAACACTGTACAGCTAAAAGCTTAGTTCTGTCTTCACATACCGGCTACTTCTAGTAACAGCCAAACTAATAAATAGTTCCGTTATAAGAATGGATATCTCCGATCCACAAGGCGATACTCCCTTCTTTGGTAACATCAATCTTTTCACCAAAGCGTTTGTATTAATCACGTTTTATTGAGAACTGAGTGGTGAGTGGTGAGCGATCGTAGTTCATAGTTCATGAAGTGAATAATTTGCCGATAGGTAACCATGGATTTATTCATCACAATCTTCAAATATTGAAGGACAGCGCTGCCAAAATTCGGAATTTTTATCCTCTTTAAATGCAGATATTAAATTCTGCTTTTAATATATCCTACTCATTAGATTACAAACCAGAAAACCATTTTAATACATTTCATACAGAATCCTTTTTTTAATAATCATGTTCGATATGTTTACCATAAAAACTTTTTAAATCTTGCATTTGAAATATCTACTTTCCTGTTTTAAGGTCTTGAAAGTCGACTTATATTCTTAAGATTTCGTTAATAAAATAAAACGCCTCATTGTAACTTAAGTTTATAAACTTGTTTTTATCAAATACTATGTCGTTAAGGCTCACAGGTTAAGAATTTCAAAACTCTCATATTTTATTGGCTAAAAATAGACAGCTTAATCCCGAGAAAACAAATATATGTATTATTTGTATACCTGATATTTTAAAAACGTGTTTTACAACTATATTATAATTTATGATTGTAAAACATTAGATTATGAGTGTTCGAATGAAATCAGTTTTTTTGTCGTTATTAATTCCTTGGTGTTTGATGGCATATTATGAGTAAATAAATAGTTTAGTCCATTAAAAAGATCCTAATCCTTATCAAACAATAATTTGAAGAAATTATTTTGAAAATCCAAAATGATATCCATCAGTTTATGTAGATTGTACTTACGCTGCAGATTGTGAAAGCAGGTGGAGAGCTATTGGTCGACTCCAAACTACCACCGCTTCTCGTAAAACTAAGAGAAAGAAAAAGAAAAAAAGAAAAAAACTAAATATAAAATAAAAGTCAAACTGGTTCTATAGGGAAAAAAAATGCGATAAATAAAGCTCATGAATTAATCAATATTTCTAAATAATGAAAATAATTACATACATACTAAAATAAATCAATTCTTTTTGTGAAATAATAAGTAAGAAATTAATAACATAAATGTAAAATTAAATACTAAAGAACGCATTTAAAAATACTTTTATGGAATTGATTCCATTTTAAAATTCATAGCTTTTAACTTTTAGCAATTGTTACAAAAGATAAAATATTTTTGAACGTCTTGTGCATTAGCGTTTGTTTAGTAAACTATGTAATAAAACATAGAATACACTCAAAATTACTGTAATGATCAACATGTTGGTATAAAATAATAAAAACTTTTTTTTTACCAATTTAAATTGTGAAAAAAAATCTACATTCTGTTGTTGTTTGGGTATCTGTGATTTTACATATATTTAAATAACTTCCTGGAGGGTGACCTGGCGGTCTAGGGGTAAGGTGCCAGACTTCTTTACTGAGGGTCCAGGGTTCAAACCTCGGTCCCAGCACAGATTTATCTGATTGCCAAACCCTTCCTTCACCTCTGACAAGACGTGTATTAATCACAACTTGTGAATGTGAGGAATGCCAGGCCTCCACCGTGGTTCGGATTCCACGTTAAACTGTAGGTCCTCCATTTCATCTCACAATCACCCTACCATTACACATTAGCGTAAGTGCGTATAACCCAAACGGGTAGTAAGACACGATGCTAATAATAATAATAATAATAATAATAATAATAATAATAATAATAACTTCCTGGTTCTTATAATAGTTTGAGTACTTTCAGGTCGTTAATAAGCAAAAGTAATTAGTTTAAAATCTTCTAATTAAATGTAAGTCTTACGCTTCTTCCAAATGTAGTTCTCAAAAAAATTATATTCAAAATTTTAAAAATGTTTATAGACAAAGGGCCTTAAGTCGATTGGCCCTTTTAATTTGGCGTGGAAATACATAGCCATGGTAACGGTTATCTTCAAGAATTTTTATTGGCTTGCGATTTTATTTTCGGCAATGGTTTGTTCAAGAATAGAAGCATGTTGATTAAGTTATACTTTTACATACACAACTCCTCTATAATTTTAACAGTGATCAAATATCGATAAAATTGACATTTTTAATAGAAAACTGCTGGCTTCATAAAAACAGAAAATGTAACAATTAATAAACATCAATACATTATCTTAGAAGGGGTGCTGCAAATATTAACATAAAAATTTCACTCGTTCTCGAGAAAACTGATATTTCCAAACGTATGATTCCGCAAACTTGTCCGGTAGATAACACCATCTAAGGTTTCCATGATCCATCTGTTCTTGTTAGTACGGAAGGATACTTTTTTCGGTTGTGAAGCCACGCCACGCCTTTCACCCTCCCACCCACCATCCCACAAAATAGGCTTTAGACTTGCACTCGGCAAGGCCAAGGGCCTTAACTAATTTATAATAAGTCTTATACCACAGTTTTTCATGGGCAACGCCTTGCGGGATTGCTAGAAATGAATAAATACAATTATAGATTACTAACACTAGAATGGTAAGGTGGGGGTCTACCAGATCCCCACCTAGTAACTACTGGAAATACTTTTTACGGTACGTTGATTACATTTCTCTCTCCTATTTATATTTCGTATGACCAAGGTGATTGATACGTCCATTGTACGTTTATAGTAGTTTGAAGACACTGGAGTGCTGCAAGATTCCCACGTTATTATTTGTGTAACAGTTTTCTATCAAATTGTTTCTTCAGTTAAGTCACAAATTCACAATAAATACTGTACCAGGGTTTATAAATTTGGTTATTTAATTAAATGGGTTAGTAGTTGGAGTAGTTTATGCTTTTTTGCTATGTTCAAAGCATTTTGTATGTGATAAATAATCTGAAATGAATTGTATGTTTATCTAATGGGTACTACTATAACGATGACCTTTTGTAGAGTTGAATGGCATTGTCAGGTATTTGGTAAAAAAAGAAACATATTTTATTTTTATATTTATTTGCACAGTGCACTGTAACATGGACTGAAACCTGCAATGCCCGAGTACTGACCATATTAGCTTAGTGATAGAATATATATATTTTTTAAAAAGATGCATTAATTCTTATTTCACATAGAGCAATATTTTGATTAAAATTATAAAATGACTATGTGTAGAAAATATGGATAAAATTACAATATATTCTGTTTAGAATATTTTAAAAATCTACGCAACTATTATGTGTTTTCCTTTACAGAGTAAATCCATACGAAATTGACTGTAACTGTATAAGACATTTGCTTATGGAAGCGGAGAATATGTCTGAAAGTGAAATTGATGTAAATTTTTAATAAATAAAATTCCAAATTAGTATTTTTTTTGTACAATTATTTGCAAATTTAATTGTAAAAATCAAAAAAAGGTGGTAAACAAAGCTAAAAAAATCACAAAAAACAGTGGGGTTCTATTGGCACCCCACCTTACCAATTTTGTAACACATTTTCACGTCATTATTTAAGGGTTAGTTGTGTTTAGTTTGCCACAAAAAATATATAAAAGAAAACAATAATAAATCATAATCTGGGCAAATTAAATGTATAACGTCTACTTACATGCTATTAATTAACTCACTTACCCTTCCATTATCAAAATCTCTGCCCCCTCCAATAGTAAGCCTGGCTTTGGCCTTCATAGCGTCTGACAAAGGTATCTACAAACACAAGGAATAAAACAATAAATATACGTTTTATTAGCTTAGGCTCTGTTCATTGATGAATAACTGAAAGAAATCTTTAAATTGGAAAATTGCCAACAAGTCATAATGATTGAACCCGGGAGTTTTGGACAGTTTTGCCAATTATCTACCATTGAAGTATCCAGTAACCATCCTATGCTAAGAGTCATTGTTCACTCAAAGTTTAAGGCAGATTCTGTGAAGGACATGTGGAAATCATTGGCTCCTATGAGCTATCATTGATACCAAAACTATTGGGAACTTTAGGGTTGGATTTATGCTGGCGTTAGTACGATGACAATTGTGTACTAGAGCGAATAGTATGATGATAGGTCACTGCTTGTACAATTTCACTATCCACGTACCCATTGTTTACTCGGTAATCTTTCCTTGCTTCATTGATTTTAAGATTGGGTCATAGTGTAATAAGTCAAGGTAAGACTACCCTAGAGGGTAAAGGAAGTGTACGGTTAGTTGTACAAGTCGTGGCCTGACCCCATTATAAAAAATACAATCTTGATGATATAAGCCTCAAGTATCATTAAAATATTTAGTATTAATATATTTGCAAGGCAATTAATTTCAAAATTGATGAATACATATTTAATATAATCGTGTACAATGATGCTTAAAGTACATTATAATGAAATAGTATTTATAATATTGGTCTCAATGTGTGTTTGTTAACTAGTTTTCCAAGTGAAAAGATGAGTTACCTTTGCCCTGGTAGCCTCCGTGTGTGACTTGTAGCAAAACTCCAGGAGAGCCACAGCCATAGCCAGAATTAGTCCACCAATCAGGATATAGAATATTCCCGCCACATTACTTAGGGAGAGCTCATTTCTTGAGGCGTCCTGTTAACATTGGAATGTTGGAAAATTACGTGATTTTTTAAATCCTGTTTTTAATGCTGTCATAAGTTAAGTTAATCAAACCCCCTTTGGTGGTAGCATGGTCTAAGGCGTAACTCTCACAATAGACTAGACTGACGATGACGGGAAGCGAGTTTCGATTTTTTTTCAAAACAGTGTTGAACTCTCCCTCCCATCAAATACTGGTACACTTCCTCTAAATATAACCTTCCCAATAACTAAAACTCATAGTCAATTAGTACATAAGCACATAGCCCGAACGGGTAGTAAGAATCGGTGCTAAAAAATATATTACAGGTGCTTCTCTGCGATAAACACAAATTAATCTGCAGGAGTGACAAAATTATCCATACTTTAGACATTATTAATTACAAATAATAATGTATATTATTTTACAATAAATTATTTAAAGATATATTGAAATATTTGTAAGTACTACGACAAATATCAAATATCGTAAATATGTGTACTCGATTTTTAAAGATAGCGTTGAGACATTTTTGAATTGATAAACCACAATTTAAATACTTACTAAGAAATTAGAGGTTTATTAAAATTACATTAATAATATTATCAAACATAAGGAATAATTATATTGTTAAAAAATTATGAAAAAATGCCCCTATATTACCTGCTTATTTCCATGCCTGATTCCTAGCTTACCTGCTTATCTCCATACCTCTTCCCTAGCTCACCTGCTTATATCCATGCCTGGTCCCTATCTCACTTGCTTATCTCCATACCTCTTTCATAGCTTACCTGCTTATCTCCATGCCTGGTCCCTATCTCACTTGCTTATCTCCATACCTCTTTCATAGCTTACCTGCTTATCTCCATGCCTGGTCCCTCCTGCTTATCTCCATACCCCTTCCCTAGCTTACCTGCTTATCTCCATGCCTGGTCCCTAGCTCACCTGCTTATCTCCATACCTGGTCCCTATCTCACCTGCTTATCTCCATACCTGATCCCTAGCTTACCTGCTTATCTCCATGCCTGTTCCCTATCTTACCTGCTTATCTCCATACCTGTTCCCTAGCTTACCTGCTTATCCCCATGCCTGTTCCCTAGCTTACCTGCTTATCTCCATACCTGGTCTCTATCTCACCTGCTTATCTCCATACCTGTTCCCTATCTTACCTGCTTATCTCCATACCTGGTCTCTATCTCACCTGCTTATCTCCATACCTGTTCCCTAGCTTACCTGCTTATCTCCATGCCGGGTCTCTATCTCACCTGCTTATCTCCATACCTGTTCCCTAGCTCACCTGCTTATCTCCATACCTGGTCTCTATCTCACCTGCTTATCTCCATACCTGTTCCCTAGCTTACCTGCTTATCTCCATGCCTGCACTCTGTGCGATCGTACCACCAACGGTTCTTAAGCTTTGTCAACTCTCCATTCTCGATTAAGGATAATACGGCCAGGTTGATTGCATCCCTTAAACAAATATCACACAATCAGGGCTAATTTTACCAGGTTTAACACATCCCTTTGACAAATATCACACAATCAGGGCTAATTTTACCAGGTTTACCACATCCCTTTGACAAATATCACACAATCAGGGCTAATTTTACCAGGTTTACCACATCTCTTTGACAAATATCACACAATCAGGGCTAATCCAACCAGGTTGATTACATCCCTTAAACAAAAATCGCACAATCAATGCTAATTTTGTCAGGTTTATTGCATCCCTTAAACAAAATATCACACAATCAGGGCTAATTATACCAGGTTGATTACATCCCTTAAACAAAAATCACAAAATCAAGGCTAATTTTGTCAGGTTTATTGCATCCCTTAAACAAAATATCACACAATCAGGGATAATTTTGTCAGGTTTATTGAATCCCATTAAACAACACACCACACCACACAGTATGTATTTTGGATATAATGATGTAAAATGATCAGTCTGCATTTCAACATGATCATCAAATAATAGAAATATGTGGGAAATATTTGGACTTAAAATGTAGGTTTCTCTTGAATATAATTACAGACACGTGTCACGTGCGAACTACAAACACTTGTTCTAGTGAAACCCTAACCAATCCTATCTTTATTTTCTCAAGCCAGGCAGAAAGGTACGTCATCACTCTAGACTGGATGTCAATGGCTCGAACTCAAGACACTTGTGACAGAACAATGTGTGTTGTGTGCTTGGAGGGTGAAGCCAAGGCCAGAGAACTTCTGTTAGAAGAGAGGAGGGAAATGAGTGACTTGTACACTCTAGTTATATTAATATAGTACACAAACATATGCAAAAACAAGGAGAAGATTTGAAAAAAATAAGTAGATTGATTCTTTAAGTTTTTGCCTCACTATTTAACCAAACAAACTCCATAACGTTAGTATGAACCTTCTCACTCGCAATTACGTATATTTGTAAAATATTTAGGTTTAATCATGTATAAAAGATTATTTAACTATATATATTTTACTATTTAATATAGAAAATATATTTTAAAGCGTACATAGATATAACTCTTAGTAATGGAAGGTTAATGGCTATTATGGGCTTACCTACCCAAACTAAAAGTGTTTGCAGCTACAAAACTATAAATTCGAAATCCAAGATCAAACATCCTTAACTTCTATTTTGACACCAACAATAGCCTTCACATCTTCCAATATTTCCAAGGAAGAAGGAAACTTCAATACGTTATTAATGTGTTTGTAATATTTCACTTATGATATATTAATACCTAATCACTTCCATAAAAATCTTTAAACACTATCTTAACACAGACTAGGGATCAAATAATTTAATTATTACATTATAATAACGAAAGCTTGTATAAACTCAGATGTCAACATAAACTAATATATTGTGCTTTGTGTTTTCTATTAATGTTTAACTTGATACATTCAATGGATAGTTCAAAAATTAAAAGTAGTATGTTAAACAACAAAAACCTTATTTTCAATCTCGGCCTTGACTTTGCTTCACATATTTAAAGCTTCGATTCGACTTCACTTCGCATTCAAAAAGTGACGTCACACACAGCTATAAATATCAATTACAAACGTAAAACACAACTGGTTCATCAGGTAGCTCTATCTCACCTATGCGATCTTAAGGTGAAGTGGAATGGAACGCGATTTAGGTTTAGTATATTTTTTCAAAACTGTACAAACACCGATATTAACTCGCTCTCTCTTCCAGCCCACCTTAAGATGATTAAGACTACTAGAGTCAAACTTTGATAAGCGATAAATGAGTGAGAGTCTTTTTCACGTCCGTACCTATATAAGTGAGAGTGTCTTCTAGGAAATGCAAGCAATTGTTCGTGTTTTGACAGGTCACACAAACACACGCGTGGTATTTGTTTAGTAAACAAAGACGAATTATTTGATAAGTGTCGATCGCTAAGGGAGGTGCGTCGCGCATTCCTCGTCCTGTTTCCTGTGTTTTCTTATACCTCCGTAAGTGAGAGAAGAAGGTGCTAGACCTGGATTAGGGAAGACCTCTATAAATGAGAGAAGCCGCTCCTGAACCTTTATAAGCTAGAAAAAATACCTTGTCCCTTGAACTCTCGCTTATCCAGGTTAGACTGTATTAATAAATAAGCTCAGAAAGTTAAGAAGATCCCAAATATCAGGTTATATTCTATAAGTGTTATGTTCGTGTTTATATTTGTACTCTCAATTATAGATGTATGCTTATTTTAAGCGGCCCGTCTTCTGAAGCGTTGAGACTTATTGGTGGCACTCAAATATCTACTTATATTTAAACTATCGTTTGTTATTTTAAACCAAGTTGTATCCCATATCAATTTTGTAGAAACGTTGAAATTTAGGCAGAAAAATTTTAATAGCACATGTGAAAATGTAAAATGATTTTTATTTTATACCACGTTTTAAGTAAATTAACACTGCTTTGTGATTAAGGTAAGGGGTATAGCGAATAAAATCATATATATTCAATTGTTGTTAAGCTCACAAATTATTTTATATTTTGATAATTTGAGGATAATATTTATTAATGTAAAGCTTTAAAACAGTATTCGGCTCTAAGGAATGCACATCCCGTAAACATGGTTCAATATAATTATAAACTTAGTGTTTAAGTCATATGTAAACTCTGCCTTAACACAGATTATATCCCACGGCGTTAAATATGACACTTTACTAATTCCTGCCATATACTCTCCATACAGTCCTGCTCAACAGTAATGTATCACATATAGTATCTATATCATCTCACGGCGTTAAATATGACACTTTACTAATTCCTGCCATATACTCTCCATACAGTCCTGCTCAACAGTAATGTATCACATATAGTATCTATATCATCTCACGGCGTTAAATATGACACTTTACTAATTCCTGCCATATACTCTCCATACAGTCCTGCTCAACAGTAATGTATCACATATAGTATCTATATCATCTCACGGCGTTAAATATGACACTTTACTAATTCCTGCCATATACTCTCCATACAGTCCTGCTCAACAGTAATGTATCACATATAGTATCTATATCATCTCACGGCGTTAAATATGACACTTTACTAATTCCTGCCATATACTCTCCATACAGTCCTGCTCAACAGTAATGTATCACATATAGTATCTATATCATCTCACGGCGTTAAATATGACACTTTACTAATTCCTGCCATATACTCTCCATACAGTCCTGCTCAACAGTAATGTATCACATATAGTATCTATATCATCTCACGGCGTTAAATATGACACTTTACTAATTCCTGCCATATACTCTCCATACAGTCCTGCTCAACAGTAATGTATCACATATAGTATCTATATCATCTCACGGCGTTAAATATGACACTTTACTAATTCCTGCCATATACTCTCCATACAGTCCTGCTCAACAGTAATGTATCACATATAGTATCTATATCATCTCACGGCGTTAAATATGACACTTTACTAATTCCTGCCATATACTCTCCATACAGTCCTGCTCAACAGTAATGTATCACATATAGTATCTATATCATCTCACGGCGTTAAATATGACACTTTACTAATTCCTGCCATATACTCTCCATACAGTCCTGCTCAACAGTAATGTATCACATATAGTATCTATATCATCTCACGGCGTTAAATATGACACTTTACTAATTCCTGCCATATACTCTCCATACAGTCCTGCTCAACAGTAATGTATCACATATAGTATCTATATCATCTCACGGCGTTAAATATGACACTTTACTAATTCCTGCCATATACTCTCCATACAGTCCTGCTCAACAGTAATGTATCACATATAGTATCTATATCATCTCACGGCGTTAAATATGACACTTTACTAATTCCTGCCATATACTCTCCATACAGTCCTGCTCAACAGTAATGTATCACATATAGTATCTATATCATCTCACGGCGTTAAATATGACACTTTACTAATTCCTGCCATATACTCTCCATACAGTCCTGCTCAACAGTAATGTATCACATATAGTATCTATATCATCTCACGGCGTTAAATATGACACTTTACTAATTCCTGCCATATACTCTCCATACAGTCCTGCTCAACAGTAATGTATCACATATAGTATCTATATCATCTCACGGCGTTAAATATGACACTTTACTAATTCCTGCCATATACTCTCCATACAGTCCTGCTCAACAGTAATGTATCACATATAGTATCTATATCATCTCACGGCGTTAAATATGACACTTTACTAATTCCTGCCATATACTCTCCATACAGTCCTGCTCAACAGTAATGTATCACATATAGTATCTATATCATCTCACGGCGTTAAATATGACACTTTACTAATTCCTGCCATATACTCTCCATACAGTCCTGCTCAACAGTAATGTATCACATATAGTATCTATATCATCTCACGGCGTTAAATATGACACTTTACTAATTCCTGCCATATACTCTCCATACAGTCCTGCTCAACAGTAATGTATCACATATAGTATCTATATCATCTCACGGCGTTAAATATGACACTTTACTAATTCCTGCCATATACTCTCCATACAGTCCTGCTCAACAGTAATGTATCACATATAGTATCTATATCATCTCACGGCGTTAAATATGACACTTTACTAATTCCTGCCATATACTCTCCATACAGTCCTGCTCAACAGTAATGTATCACATATAGTATCTATATCATCTCACGGCGTTAAATATGACACTTTACTAATTCCTGCCATATACTCTCCATACAGTCCTGCTCAACAGTAATGTATCACATATAGTATCTATATCATCTCACGGCGTTAAATATGACACTTTACTAATTCCTGCCATATACTCTCCATACAGTCCTGCTCAACAGTAATGTATCACATATAGTATCTATATCATCTCACGGCGTTAAATATGACACTTTACTAATTCCTGCCATATACTCTCCATACAGTCCTGCTCAACAGTAATGTATCACATATAGTATCTATATCATCTCACGGCGTTAAATATGACACTTTACTAATTCCTGCCATATACTCTCCATACAGTCCTGCTCAACAGTAATGTATCACATATAGTATCTATATCATCTCACGGCGTTAAATATGACACTTTACTAATTCCTGCCATATACTCTCCATACAGTCCTGCTCAACAGTAATGTATCACATATAGTATCTATATCATCTCACGGCGTTAAATATGACACTTTACTAATTCCTGCCATATACTCTCCATACAGTCCTGCTCAACAGTAATGTATCACATATAGTATCTATATCATCTCACGGCGTTAAATATGACACTTTACTAATTCCTGCCATATACTCTCCATACAGTCCTGCTCAACAGTAATGTATCACATATAGTATCTATATCATCTCACGGCGTTAAATATGACACTTTACTAATTCCTGCCATATACTCTCCATACAGTCCTGCTCAACAGTAATGTATCACATATAGTATCTATATCATCTCACGGCGTTAAATATGACACTTTACTAATTCCTGCCATATACTCTCCATACAGTCCTGCTCAACAGTAATGTATCACATATAGTATCTATATCATCTCACGGCGTTAAATATGACACTTTACTAATTCCTGCCATATACTCTCCATACAGTCCTGCTCAACAGTAATGTATCACATATAGTATCTATATCATCTCACGGCGTTAAATATGACACTTTACTAATTCCTGCCATATACTCTCCATACAGTCCTGCTCAACAGTAATGTATCACATATAGTATCTATATCATCTCACGGCGTTAAATATGACACTTTACTAATTCCTGCCATATACTCTCCATACAGTCCTGCTCAACAGTAATGTATCACATATAGTATCTATATCATCTCACGGCGTTAAATATGACACTTTACTAATTCCTGCCATATACTCTCCATACAGTCCTGCTCAACAGTAATGTATCACATATAGTATCTATATCATCTCACGGCGTTAAATATGACACTTTACTAATTCCTGCCATATACTCTCCATACAGTCCTGCTCAACAGTAATGTATCACATATAGTATCTATATCATCTCACGGCGTTAAATATGACACTTTACTAATTCCTGCCATATACTCTCCATACAGTCCTGCTCAACAGTAATGTATCACATATAGTATCTATATCATCTCACGGCGTTAAATATGACACTTTACTAATTCCTGCCATATACTCTCCATACAGTCCTGCTCAACAGTAATGTATCACATATAGTATCTATATCATCTCACGGCGTTAAATATGACACTTTACTAATTCCTGCCATATACTCTCCATACAGTCCTGCTCAACAGTAATGTATCACATATAGTATCTATATCATCTCACGGCGTTAAATATGACACTTTACTAATTCCTGCCATATACTCTCCATACAGTCCTGCTCAACAGTAATGTATCACATATAGTATCTATATCATCTCACGGCGTTAAATATGACACTTTACTAATTCCTGCCATATACTCTCCATACAGTCCTGCTCAACAGTAATGTATCACATATAGTATCTATATCATCTCACGGCGTTAAATATGACACTTTACTAATTCCTGCCATATACTCTCCATACAGTCCTGCTCAACAGTAATGTATCACATATAGTATCTATATCATCTCACGGCGTTAAATATGACACTTTACTAATTCCTGCCATATACTCTCCATACAGTCCTGCTCAACAGTAATGTATCACATATAGTATCTATATCATCTCACGGCGTTAAATATGACACTTTACTAATTCCTGCCATATACTCTCCATACAGTCCTGCTCAACAGTAATGTATCACATATAGTATCTATATCATCTCACGGCGTTAAATATGACACTTTACTAATTCCTGCCATATACTCTCCATACAGTCCTGCTCAACAGTAATGTATCACATATAGTATCTATATCATCTCACGGCGTTAAATATGACACTTTACTAATTCCTGCCATATACTCTCCATACAGTCCTGCTCAACAGTAATGTATCACATATAGTATCTATATCATCTCACGGCGTTAAATATGACACTTTACTAATTCCTGCCATATACTCTCCATACAGTCCTGCTCAACAGTAATGTATCACATATAGTATCTATATCATCTCACGGCGTTAAATATGACACTTTACTAATTCCTGCCATATACTCTCCATACAGTCCTGCTCAACAGTAATGTATCACATATAGTATCTATATCATCTCACGGCGTTAAATATGACACTTTACTAATTCCTGCCATATACTCTCCATACAGTCCTGCTCAACAGTAATGTATCACATATAGTATCTATATCATCTCACGGCGTTAAATATGACACTTTACTAATTCCTGCCATATACTCTCCATACAGTCCTGCTCAACAGTAATGTATCACATATAGTATCTATATCATCTCACGGCGTTAAATATGACACTTTACTAATTCCTGCCATATACTCTCCATACAGTCCTGCTNAGAGTAGCCATTTTGTTTGGAATATTTATTAATGTTTATAAATGAAATTTAATCAAAATCGTTATAGCCGATTTTGAGAAAATCGAGTTTTTCTCTTTTTTCCCTTCAGTAAACTACCCTTAATTTTAGGGGTGGATATTCAATTCCAAAAATACCTCGGGAAAACCCTATGAAAACCCTAGATATCAAGTTTTAGCTCAATTGGTAAAATAGTTTAGGCTCTAGTTGGAGGTACAGACAGACAGAAGACAGACAGACGGAAATTCAAAAACCACTTTTTCGGATTCAGGGAGTCATGAAACGTCAAGATTCATCAAATTCTCGAGTTCGATTTTTTTGACGATCACCATACTTTCTCTACCTGTAAGATAGAGAGAAAGTAAAAATAAGAGCAATAATGATGGTAATATGAAGCACAGCTGTAAAGATAAAGAGATGAGATACAATGCAGAGTGGATTCACATTCCCTCCTAGCCTTCCTTAAGCACATTATATAACTCTGATATTTCAGGTACATAATGAATAAGGAGTATATGAGGTGATTGTGACATGAATATTTGGTCTAACTTGCATCAGCAATAAGAGAGGGTGGAATCAAATAAGTTTCTCTCACCAGTCAGATATAGGATGTTATTCAACTATATAAAGTAAAATCCTACTGCCACGTTTATGTTAGATTTAGGTAATATTTGTATTGTATTGTATTTTTTTAATCCTTTTTAATATGGAGATGAAACTACAAAACTGGCAAAATTTCACTACATGTAATTTTACTGACTTGGGATGTAGAAAGATTTTGCATTATAATATAACGTTGTACAGTAACAACATAAACGTCAGTGCTTGCGTCTGTAACGTATGTTATGAAAATTAAATGAAGCTATACTTTGGTTATGTTTGTATCAAGCAATATTTGCTTCATTTGGAAAAAAGTTGAGTGTAGTTGGTTTTATGTTAGTATGTTCTTCCTATTTACATTATAAAAATAGTTAGGTTGATAAAAGTAAGACTTTTATAATGATCTATCCAAAAAATTGACAACATGGCTGATATTCTTTACATGGGAGCTAGGGGATTTTTTTCACACTTTTTCAAGAATATAAAAAAAGAATTTTCCCTGAAATATTTGACTTTTTTGAAACTATTTATAATGTGGTGCTTTTTTATGACTATCTTATCTAGGCTATCTATAAAAAATTAATAAGCTTACAGATTTAAAATAAAATAAATTAATGGAAAATTTATTCTGTTAGCTTTATCTCATACATAACATAGTGTTTAAACTTAAAATGTTCCAAATAAATGCTGCAATAATTTAAATATTTTAGTCACTCTCTTACATTAACAACATATTCAGGAGTAATATACTTAATTTTATGTGGAAAACATTATATTAAATAGATGATTATATAGAATATTTTATGTAACTACAATTAAATTAATAACATTATAAAATTCAAATAATACACTAATTATGATTATAAATTTAATTTAATGATGATAAATAAGAACCTTTGTTAATACTTTTAATAAAAACTCATATTTGAAGGCATTTTAAATAAGTTGTAATAATCTTCGCAAAATAATTCTATCTTACATGTCTAAAGCTTTAAGGTATTACAACTTAACGAGTTTTCGAAAAGAAGTTTCAATCAATTTGTTTAGTGTTGTTTTGTTGAAATGTGGATCCGTTCACTATAATTGAATATATTTGACAACACAGGTTGTGTTTCTAACATTAGGCCCCCAGTCTGGAACATGATGACAAACTGCTCCCTCGGGTGAACAGTACCGGAGCCAACACACAAGGTTTGGAAACTAGTTACATCACGCTTGGTCAAACGGGCGTAATGTAACAAGTCCTGGTGAAAATAAAACAATCATGGGAACAAACTGCTTGAAACAGGACACAACTGCTCTTTTAATATTACATTTTAGTGACATATTATCAATCAATAGAAATAATATGATTGCCAATTTGTAAGTAATAACTATTTTTTCATACATTCTCTAAAGATATATTATATAAATTATGATTAAATGTGTTTAAAAAGACTGATTATTTTGACATGCTTTGATGGACACATGGTCCAAGGCATCACGCTCCCATTAGTCTAGACTGTCGATGAGAGAGAGATCAAGGTTTGAAACCTTGTTGGGTGTACTGAAGGTGATTTTTAAATAGTTTTACACACTCTCTCTCTCTCCACGTAAATATGGGTACACTTCCTTTAGATTCAAACTTCCTCATCTTAAACTTTTAGCGTAATTAGTATATAAATGTATGACCCAAACAGGTAGTAAAATGCTGTGCTAAATTTTTTGTGTTGCACTCTGCCAATCAGTTCAAAGGGGTTGCGTTAAATTTAGATGAAATGTACCTACATTCTCGTTGGGTGAGAGTGGGAAGCATTTCGATAACCGAGCTTGGAGTGACAAATGAAGAAGTCCTTAGAAGAGTGGGTGATAAAAGAACAATTTTGGATTTGATTCTTTGGCACGACGCAATATGGATCGGACACATCCTTAGGAGGAACTGTCTTCTGCACGACATCAAAGAAGGAAAGGTTGAGAGAAAGAGGAGCTTAAGAAGACGGAGAATTCACATATTGGCTGACCTGAAGGATATAAGAAAGTTCTGGGAGCTGAAGTAGGAGGAAGAGGACAGGACGCATTGGCGGTCTAAGTTCACTGACAAAAGGAATGAACTTGGCGGAAGACAAAACACCTAATAATAATAATAATAATAATAATAATAATAATAATAAGGTTATGTTAGATTCGTGAACATAACTTATGGGTTCGTCTCAATATATTATATATGTATATTTAAGCGTATAACCCGAACGGTTAGTAAGACGCGGTGCTAAATATAGTAATATATATATATGCCTAACCAAATCAACAAAAATGTAAAGTTAGTTTTAAGAAACTATACACACAGTAATATAAATTTCAATATTACTATGCACTCTCTTTATTTAAAAAGTTTGAAAGAAGATAGGAAAATATTCGTTCTATTTTACAGTGGATACTATTCCACCTGTCCACGCTATTGTTAGTTAGATGTATTCGTTATTTGGAAAAATTACTGCTGACAGATGAAATATAAGACTGAGCTCCATTTCCTTATTGAACTGCAAGATCAACTTATTACACTATACAGGAGGAAATGAAGGGGGTTTTACACTCTAAAGGAGGAGATTAAGGGGTCTTACACTATATATGAGGAGATCAACGAGGTCTTACACTCTACAGGAAGAGATTAAGGGTCTTACATTCTACAGGAGGAAATGAAGGGGGACTCACACCCTTAAGGAGTAGATTTAGGGGGTTTTACACGCTCTAATTAACTGTTAATATAAATGTTAATCGGAATATGCAATGTTTGGACTTTTACTATCAGTGTGGACGGTAAGAGTTTTTTAATCTAGTGAATATGAAGTAAAAAAGTCGGAGAAAAATAACTAATTATAGTAAAATGTTTTTAGAAGTGCGTATCTAAGAAATCCATGTAGAGCTCAGTTTTGAAACTTTTGGAATAATTGCTAGCTACATGGTCTAAGACGCCATTCTCCTGCTAGACTAGACTGCAGATAACAGCGAGATTTGTGGAGTTATGGTTGGGTCTACTTAGGGTGGTTTTTCCAAAATATTTTTTCACTCTCCTCCACGCAAATGTGGGCACACTTCCTCTATATTCAACCTTTCTCATACCTAGCTCATTAGCGTAGTTAGTATATATACGTGTAGCCTAGTATTAAAACCATGATACATTTATTTTACGATCGATACTTAGGATAATTTACCTAAACAATTGATGAATTATTATAAACAATTAATTTTGCGTGCGTGAATTATAAAGAATAAAATACATTTATTACATTATATCTTTAACATACATAATGTATTCATATTAACATATGTTCCTTTCACCAGTTTAATAGAAAATTTTAAACCTTAGACCAATTTTTCAAATACATTATTCTCATGTTTCTGAATATCTATCCCCACATAAACAGACATTTATTTAACTTTAATTAGAAATGCGTTTTACTACCTGTTCAGGCTATACGCATGTTTACTAATTAGGTTAGTGAGTTAGGGATGAAAAGGTTGAAATTAGTGGAAATGTGGAAATGTACCTGCATTTGCGTGAAGGTAGAGTGGAAAACTATTTTTAAAATCGCCCTCAGTACACCCAACAAGGATTCGAACCCCGATATTCCTGTCATTGGATCTATTCTAACCAGAGAGTGACGCCTTAGACCATACAGCCACCAAAAGAGTATTTATTTAAATATTGCATATAGTAAATAATTATTTAGTTTTTCTTTAAAACTGAGTTTTTACAACATAGCTATTGGTCAACATATTAACTGCATATTTGGGGAAAACTGCTTTTCTCAACTTAAATTGTAAAGTCATTTATATTTCATGCTGGGCAGTGGTGTACCCAGGAATTTACTTTGGGGTTGAAATTCAATCGGGGCTGTGGTTGTGAAACGTGGTCTCTTACCTTACATTACAAAAATTAGTCTGTTCAAAAACAAGGTGCTTAGGAGGAAACTTGTTTCAAAAAGGGATGAACCTACAGGGAAGTGGACGATCTTACATAATGATGAGTTACATACTATGTACTCATCACATGACATTGCTAGGATAATCAAGTCTCGTAGATTACGGTGGACAGGACCTGTAGCGAGAATGGAAGAATCTAGAGCCGTGTTCACGATACCGACTGGCAAACCCAATGTGAATAAACCAATGGGAAGACCTAGACGTATATGGGAGAATAATATGTTTAAATAGACCTGAAGGAAAGAGGATGTAATGAGGTGGACTGGATAGAACTATCTCAAGATAGGGTGTAATGAGGTGAACTGGATAGAACTATCTCAAGATAGGGTGTAATGAGGTGGACTGGATAGAACTAGCTCACGATAGGGATAGGTGGTGTAAGTATGGCAATGAAATTTGAGTTCCTAATGTGATAGAGTAACTAAGTAAGCAAAGACTTGGAATTGTAAATCACCTTCTAAATGTAAATATTTTCTAAAATATGTTGTGTTTATCTTGTCAAATAGTGCATTGTAGGTGATTGTGTGTATGAAGAGGGATATGCACTTGAGAGCTTCTATAAGAGGGTCTCATCAAATAAATGCTGGTACAGATTATAAACATATATCCTACTCACCATCGCCAGTATTAGCGCTTTATTGTAGTGAAATCACCATCTGAGGGCACGCGAAATAAGACGTCAGTCTCGTCTGGTTTTGATTCCTGACAGTTGGTAGTTAGTGAGGGCTGCACGCATTGTTTACCGACCTACCTCAGTGCTAATGTGGGCACATTTGATATACATCCCCCCCACTAGTATGACCGTGTGTCCAGCCAGGCTGGGTGATCGAACGAGGTGCACTTAATATCCACACTCACTCCCTCGTGTTCTTTGTGAGCTTGAAACAAGAGAGGTCAGCTCGTGTTCTCTCACTCAGTCTCGATTAAACATTTAGAACAAGTTGACACTAGCAAATTAATCCCGATCCTGTGTCATCGATTGTGTGACGTGACGTGACGTAACATGGCTGCAGGGGTTATGGACATCGTGACACAGGCGCAACAAAATTACTGCATGGTTTTTTTTATCAACATTTTTGTCAAGGCTAAAATAACAAAATGTAATTTAGCTTGAGATAGAAGGTTGGGAATTTAAACTGGTCCCGTTTAGTGAAAACATGTCGTTCTTGTCTGACTTTGAGTTTAGCAACGATCCATTTCATTATGTACTCAGAGCTTAGAGAGAGTTGAAAGATTTGTCCTAGTTATGAACGAGAACTTGGAGAACTTGGAGAACTTTGTTGGGGATATTAGCGCGTCAAGACAAATATAGATCTTCTTTATATGACTCATTATTCACAAAGATCACATTAATATTAAAAATCATAGTCATAGCACCACGTCTTACTACCCATTAGGTTTGTACACTTTGTACTAATTTATGTTAATGGTTTAGGGATGAGGAAGGTGAATTTAGATTGATTGTGTCCGCATTTGCGGGGGGGGATTGAAAAACAATTTAGGAAAAGTCACCATTAGAACATCCGTGTGAGTTACAAGACCCGACTCCACGTCATCACACGTCATAATTATGAGGGGTAGGGGAGAGATAAAGGGTGGGTATAACAATAAATTATCCTTCCTTTAAATTATAAAATAAAAAGTTTTTCCCACCAAAATAATAATAAGAATAATATGAGAATAAAATTGATTAAAAATGTCATATAAAAAGTTAACTTAATCATATATATTTTATATATTGCTTCAAATGTGAATAAAGCAACTAGCTGCTTCTTTTACGGTATTAGGAGTAATACCATTTAGGTATATTATTGGGGATGGGGAAAAATCCCCCTTGCTCACCCACTAATTATGCCCACGTGCCCACGTGCTTAGTGATGTGCGCTTTAGGGAAATAATTGTATACATACACAGACATACATAATCCCGTCGTTCCCTTACGGGATAGGCAAGAAACTGTGCATATAGCAAAAAAGATCTCCGTACTTAGTCCATCCACACTAACTTTCTCCATACTTCTATAGCCTTCCATACTACTTTCGCTTCAACAACATCCATACACTGAGTTATATATGCTATTTTGTTCTTAAAAAACTAAATGTTTCTCTTTTTCACGCATTCATCTACAACAGTTAGCCACGTCTTACGTGGCCTACCCCTGACTTTTGATCCACACACTCTACCTTCATATATTTGCTTTGTCACTCGATCCATGTTCATCCTCTAAACATGCCCAAAACAACGTAACACTCTTATTTCCCATTGACCTACTGGATTCCCTTTCGAACCACATTCCTTCAGCACCCATTCATTAATGATTCTGTCCATATGAGATTTCCACATACATTTCTTGTATATCTCATTCCAACCACATTCACTTTGCTCTTATGTTTCTCCTGACAAACCCACGCTTCACATCAATACAATAGTGTTGGTGTTAACACATTTTTATATACTGCCATCTTTGCCTCTATCGATACTTCATTATTTGCAATAGTTCACATACATACAGCTACTCTCATATACACATTCCCCCATCTGTCAATTTCACCACCAATATTTCCATTTTTACAGAAATTTCTGCCCAGATACACAAAATCATTTACTTGTCCTAACAGTCTTCCATTTTTATTAAGCTAACAATAATGTCCTTATCCGTCCCTATCAAAAAAGTTTATCACCTTAGTTTTGAAGACATTTATACGAGGATCCATTCTGTCTGTCACCACACTCAAACGATTTAATGCATTCTGCAAATCCCTTTCATTCTCAGCAATTATTACGGTATCATATGCATATAACAGCACTCTCCTATTCACATTGTCCATGTATATACCAACTGCGTCCTCACAAGCATCCACACACAACTATTCATTAATATATTAAACAACCATGGATATATAAAACGCCTTGTCTAACATCTTGTTGAATGTCAAACAATTCACTCAAAGCTCCATCCACCCCATTTCACTCTTTACTTCCATCATACACCGCCATAATTGTATTTACTAACCATGCATTCAAACCATACTATCTCAGAACATTCCATAATATACTCCTATTTACCAGGTCGTATTCTTTCTCCAGATCAACAACTGTACAATAAACTTTCTTCCTTACTGCCATACATTTCTTAATCAGTTGTTGCAATGCAAATCTCTGGTCCATGCATGAAACCACATTGCACACCTCAAATCCTGCCCACAAAACTTTGACTGGAGTACTCAATCAACTAATTGTCCTATGATTCTTACACTCAATCTTACTGCCTCTGCCTTTTTACAAAGGAACAATGACAGTAGTCATTAGGAACGTTCGAAATCCCAGCACACACATTGAAAAACTCACAGAATATGCCAAGTAGTACCAAGGCTCCACACTTATGCATTTCACTTGTGATCCCATCTACGCCCGCAGATTTGCTATTCTTTAACACTTTCATAGCTTTTAACACCTCAGCCTTGTTAATTATTTCTTATGTCAAGTATGAATACTAAATACTAACAATATTTTTACATATAAGGTAACTCACAACAAATCTTAACATAATTTTGGACAGGGATGCTTTCTAAATACTAAATATTAAAACTTATATTCATTGATAAAACAATTTGTTTGAAATATTTGAAATTAATATTTTCTAGATTGAGCTGTGTTTAGGGACTAATAACTGTTGACGTTACAGATGTAATTAGATTATTCAACATCTGTGATGCGTGATGGCAACTTTTGTGGACAATAATATGATATGAATTTATAGGCTTTACTGGTAATTTCTTCCCAACAATAAGAAGGGATATTTCTGGAGATTGGTTGATATTAACTTATTTACTGGAAAAACCAGCCATCGATACGAATGGATAGGTCTGGTTTATAGGGTGTAGTTAGAAATTGACAATTTTGAAGCATTTAAGTTAGAATTGATGGCTTAAAATTGTGTTTGTATCCATCACAGCTTTGAATAATGGAGTCCAGACATTTTTTAACTTATCTTCCCTGTTTATGTTAAGAGGGTGTTTAATGAACTCGACAGCCTTTCTGATAGCTCGATTATTTTATTTAGAAATCTTTGCAATGATCTAGAAATCATTAAATAGGATATAGTAGCTGGTGTTATTCTTAGTGTTTCGAATGTACTTTTTTATTCTGGTAATGATCTGCCTTCCTGAATATCCCATGTATCTCCCACAGGAACCAGGTATTTTGTTCACCACTGCTGCGTTTTCACCTAGTGCTCAATACTTATCCGGTACAAAGGACGACGTGATTTTGTTTTTTGATAGACAGAAAGAATAGATGTTGTGTTTATTTAATAGTCTGACTATTCTACCAGTGGTCTTGTAAATGTAGAGCAAACGCGCTTTTATATACAGTATTTTCTAACATTGATATACATTATCTCTTAGATGTGTGTTGAGGTCCTTGTATGCTAAACCACATATCTTAGTGCTTTGTGTACTTGAGTGAGTTATTCATTAAAACTTGTTTCTTCACCTTGAATTTTGGCTATATTAATGAGGGTGGACCCAACTGACCTCTGGAATAAAGACGGTTGGTAGAACATGGCATTGAGGTACTTGTCTGTGTTTGTTGGTATGTCTTAGGGTGGTAGAACATGGCATTGAGGTACTGGTCTGTGTTTGTTGGTGTCTTGTACACTTTGTGTCTTAGGGTGGGGTTTTATCATCTGGACTAGAATATCCAGAAACGTCAGTTTGTTGTCGGTCTTTGTTTCAATTTATAAATTGATGTTGGGTTGTATTTCTTTTTAACACCTCATTTCACTATTTATTCAGGTTATACACTTTACTATGTTAATGATTTTAGGGATTAAGAAGGTTATATTTATATCAAATGCACCCGTATTTGCGTTGAGTGAGAGTGGAAAACCATATTGGAAAAGCCACTTTCCATACACTTGATTTGCACCTCGATCTCCCTGTCATCGGCAGTGTAGTCTGCTGTGAGAGTAGCACCTTAAACCATATGGCCATTGAAGTGAGTTATACTATTTATCTGGTTCAAAAACTGTTTGAAGATAACAAGTGACAAAATTGGTATCCACGTAACGATGTTAACACTTGGGTCTCAGTGGTAATTGTTTGAATGAGTCCTCTTCAAAGGCAGCCATGAAGGAGTTGGTTAGAAAGGGTGATAGGGGAGACCTGCCCCATCGCCGTACTATCAAACTTTGAAACTGAAGAACGTTGAAGAGGTGCAATGTTCAGCAATATTCGTTGTGACCTGTGGGATGGTGTTCTCTGTCGGTTGGTCCTGGACCATCTGCGGTATTATAGTAAATAGAGATACTACGTCAAAGGTTAATATATGGTCTAAGTTTGAGATGGTCGTTAGTTGTAACATATCTACAAGTGTGTGGAGTCGCTCATGTATGATTTGGGTTGCGGAGTAATTGGCTGTAGGAATTTATTGATGTTTTTCGTTAAGACCTGTGTTGAGCACTACAATATTTTCAATTTATAAAAAATACCAGACTTGTTAATTTGTATCGATTATTGGCCTGGAAAATAAGTTATTATCAACCAAAATATAGAAATATTGGATGGAATTACCAGTAAAGACTATAAATGGATCTCAATTTCTTGTCCCCACCATTTTTTTTATCATGAATACCAGTACATTAGAAATGGGTTGAGCTTTTATCACCTCACTCCAATTCATTCTCATTCAACCTCATTCAAAAAAGTTATAAATACTCATCAATATTTTATGTGTTATAAAAACAGTATTCTCCTTGATGTATTCAACAATTTTATTTAAAAGGCCTTCATTACGCAGCTCAAATTTATACAAAATTTTATAATAGTCATTACATGGGCCAGAGCCAATAAAACACTATCTTACCTGAGAGGAGATCCTAAAGGTGTTGCGACACCAAATCCTTTAGCGTCGAGGTTCCTTCCCACCTTCATGGTGTCGCAAGGCTCTCTCTCATTGGTGTAGTCGTTTTTGGGTGATTCAATCAAGAGGGCGTACTTGCCTTTAGATGCTCTCACTCGCTGAATACCCTCATCATATGTCCTCACAAACACGTGCTTTCTAGAGTTCATGAACTCCCACATCTTCCCGTATAGAGTGATCTGGGACCTCTGGAGGAACAAACATAGAACAAGATTGTACTTTATGGAATACTACTTTCATTTATGCTAGAATATACCAACCTCAATTATTAGAATGATCATTCTGGTTGTTAATGTTAGAGCAATAGGCTATATTAACTGGAACACTAAATACACAATGGTATGATGTGCTATATTAGGTGAGGAAAGCTCTTCCATTCGTAAAGGATTTCCATCAATGAGATAATATTTTAATCTTATTTTGAATAGTTGTAATATCTAACTGTTATATATTATTTTAATAATTTTTTGTAGATTCTAAGATACTTTTGTTATATTGGCTACTAAGTTACTCTCAAAACATATTGCAATGCAATAAGTTATAATTATCTTATCACCTACATGTTAGCTATTATAAAACCTTAATTTTAATTCTCCCACCAAATTAAAAAAATATTTTTTGGTAAAATAAATCTAGAAAATAATCTAAACTAAGGAAATGCCAAGAATTCATGGAGGTGAACCAGGAGACTTATTAGGACGAGGACTACAATAATACGACATGTTATACGCTAAGATGAAGGAAATAAATATAATCAACAACAGGAAGTAGAAGCTTCAACAAGGAAGATAATGAGTGAATGATCAGAAGAATGTAAGAGCAGTTTGGGAGCGATAAGTAGAAGAACTGAATTATAAGGGCAATATATTAGAACTAGAACTAAAAGAAGAAATACGGGAATATGAAAAGCTGCATAATGTACTGAAGAATGAATTAAATAAGGCTATAAAGAATATTACCAAAATAAAAGCTACTGTTAATTAAATATCAGCAAATTTACTAAAAAGTGAAGGGGTAGCTGAATTTAGTTTCTTATTCGAGTCATAAACAGCATAACCAACACAGGAGGATGGCCCAAATACTTTATAGCAGTGACGTTAGTGCAGTAAAGAAAAAAAGAAAGCCAATAAATGCAGTGGCTACAGGACAATCTGTTCGATATCACATATGCCAGAGATAATGAATAATGAATATAACACTCATTAAGTTACGTGTCAAGATGATATAAGAAATATTAGGACAGTACTAATTTGGTTTCATGATTGAAAATGGAACCAGAGATTCTCTAGGAGTGCTATGGATACTATCGGAAAGAGTCCTAGGCGTTAGAAAGAAAGATTTAACTATTTCATCGACTGGTAAAAGGCATTCAAATTGATAAATTTAAAAAAATTAACTGATGCATATGATCAAGGAAATAAGATATGACAGATAAGATGGATGATTGATAGTATATGACGTAAAAAGTAAAGGTAAAATTTGCTATAGGTATAGAATACTATAATTTGGTGAGTGAATATTTGATTTTTCGTCATAAGAAAACTAGAATTCCTATTAAAAAAATTTCAAATAAAAAAAACATTTCGTCGTAGAGATGATTCTATAGCACATGAAAAAATCACAAAAACTACCATTTTTGCATATTTAACTAGGCTTACATTTTTAAAAGAATATTGGTAATAACTTTTTTTACATTGGCAAACCCTTTAAAAATATAGGAACATTTTACAGGCCTACAAAATAAGGCATGGGCTAAGTTAAATATTTACTTTGTTTAATATTCAAATATTATAAAATACGTAGGGAATATCACAATAGACCTATTTATTGTATCGAACTGAAAATAAGTCACCACCGAATATAGATTAATATCATTTTAAAATGAAAATAGATTAATATAGATTAATATCATTTTAAAATGAAAATAGATTAATATAGATTAATATCATTTTAAAAAGAAAATATATATACGTTTGCAAATGAATTGTTTAGCTTCCCTAATGTTCATATTACTAATATTTTTAATTTGTTGCTATTATTAAGTCTTACTCATTGCTGAGAGATACTTTCTAGGCCATGATTTAAAATGTATTATCTATTAACACAGAAATTAATTCTTACTTCAAAAGTGAGGTAAGTAGGCTGCTAAGAGGCTTGTCTTTTCTTCAGCCATAGATACATTTGCATCCACTGTTTGTTCATACAATATATAAAATAAATTCAAGATTTAGTAGTCATCATTTTGTAGCAAAAAAATAAAATATACAATGAAAGTATTTATTAAAATAATGGTCGAATTGAAACAAAAAGTCTTTGTGTGAAGCTGAGATAAAATGGACCCTGAGTAAAAAGAAGAAAAACATTTGTAAGGAAAAGAGAGCCATTCTACAGGTAATTATACGCATGAAGATCAACTGTATGAGACAAGTTATAAGAATAAATGTCTTATCGAGGGATGTGATAGAAGGCAAAGTGAAAGGAAGAAGGGAACCCAGAATAAGATCAACGCAACTGATGAACGTCTTCAAACAAGGGAGGAAGGTAAAGTTTCAGGGTTTAAAAAAGGAAAATACCAATAGGACGTTCTGGAGGACTCGATTGACAGGCAGAATACATAATAATAATAATAGTAACAGTAATGAGACTGACCCTGAAGAAGTCCCAGGTGGATCCATGGAGAAGGGTGCCATATTGAACCTCAGTCTGTGATGCCAGGTCCTCCGGCGAGTTGATGGGAGCCACCATACGTTCCACGGTGAGGAAGGCCGCTAGGTTGGCGGTGTACGAAGAGATCAGTATCAATGTGAAGAACCACCAAACACTCCCCACAATACGACCAGAGACGGATCTACATACACACAACCGTCCAAATACAGAAATAGGGAACTTGGATTTGGATCTGTTCAATATCCTAAACATGGTATTATCCAGATTAATGGACACGTAGACTAAATATAAGAATTATTTAGTTTGGTTTACCAGTGACGGTAACGTTGGAGCTCTCATCCTGGAAGGATGTAATGAGACTTTATTGTGCCCTATTATTATTAATATCCTTAATTTCTGGCTTACTACCCATCCAGGAAGACAGTATGTTTACACTAATTTAGTAGATATTAGTAAGGTAGAGAGGGTGTAGAAGAGTATATTACTGTATGTAGTGGAAGAGTGGGGAACCGTTTGGTAAAAATGACGTTATTACACTATGCTGGAATTAGAACCTGAAACCCTCCATCAGTGTCAAATCAGACAATGGTGTGAGCTAAAAGATATGTAAACAATTTATTTATAAAATATTCATTCTTAATAATCGTATCAGTGTTTATTAACTATGTATATTCTCTGCTTGAATGATCAACTGAGTGGAACGGTTTAGTTAGCTCTTAAATGAATTTTTAACTGTTAAAAACCCCGCATGGAATTAGGCCATACTTCTTATATATATAATTTGTTATGATTTCAAATCCCCGTTTCCCAAATAACTACTTAAAATTATATATTCCAATAACTATGAAAATAATGAGTTTACAGAACATTCTTTCGGGGTCCACATGGCTCGTCCCAATCTTTTCCTATCACTTCAGTAGAATTGCTTATGTTTGATATGAATGAAGCAGTTAGCCAAAGTGGCAAAGTCATTTTTCTTGAGAAAATTTTAAATTTAATCAATATCGCGATTTATCGAGGGTTGAAAGTAAGTAGCGATACGTGAACAAAAAGTGTTGAGCATACTCAAACACATTGGGTGAGTTCTCGTCTGGCTTTTTTTTCTTGATATTGACTTATTGGTTGCAACTAAGTGTCTAAAGTTTTTTAGGCGAGTCTAAAGTTAGGGTCGTGGCAAAGAATGATGACAACCACAGTCATTGGCCTTATGACGAGTGTACACTAGAATGACATAAAGTAAATGCTGCTGCCAAATGTAAAGTCACAGAAAACATTTATAACCAGCCACTAAACATTATTAGATCGTGTGTTGATGAAACCTCAGATCTACGGTTGAATGATATTGAAAGACATTACAGAATGTGAGCATATATTAAGCGAGAAGGAAGGTTATGCCAAATCTTCCGACTACATCAATGAAGTTCACACCGCAGTTGCTCAATTAATGTATCCGCTTCCCATGAAAGGTGAGAATTTTGTTCCTATGAACAATTCAGTGTATAAGTTGTTGATTTGGGGCACTTCTTATAAGTTTACATTTTTAACTGGTTTAAAAACTGTTTATATTGATTGAATATTTGAATACTGTCTAACATGTTTCTTCCAATCATTCGCTATTCTTGGATATTTTAACGGAGCGTATATCCCATTGGTCTTTTGCTTCTTGAAAAACAAAGAAGAAGCAACCTACACAAAATGTTGTAAAACAATTACTGAACATTGTTTAGAGTTTCATTGGCCCTAACGACCTCGTTAGATCTTTGTGGACTTTAAATAAGTCATTCACATTGCTGTGGGGAAATATCCAAATTTTAGGCTTGTCCACACATTATAATGCTAAAACGAGTTTGGCCAAAGGGTGAATAGGTGATATGGTCTGCTTTTCTTAGATCCGTCCTAAGTTTAAATCTGTTTTGTTTTAGACCTTATAACCCGCCTCGGTGGCGTAGTTGGCTAACGCGCCAGTCATGTTGAGCTAGACCACCGAGGACGGTGAGATCGAGGTTCGAATCTCGGTCGGGTGAACTGGGGCGGTTTTTCCTAAATGGTTTTCCACTCTTCCTCCACGCAAATTCGGGTTCACTTCCTCTAAATTCAACCTTCCCAATTTCTAATCCATTAGTGTAATTATTACTTAAGCGTATAACCCGAACGGGTAGTAAGACGCGGTGCTAAAATTAAAATTAAATTAAATTTAGACCTTATATCTGTGGCATCTACTCATGAACGCTTAACAAAGCTCACGTACTAGTCAACGGACACGTCTCTCCTGGAGCTACCTTTCCACCAACCGTAAGGGCTGAATCTTCTTCCACGTGACAATAACCAACAATGCCTTCTACTCGAACCTAAGCGAATAATTTCATTCTAGTCCTTCGATTGTAATTTTTATGCAAGTCTTAATCAATTTTCAGATTGACACGCATTATAAGTGCAATAGTATAACTCATAGAACTCCTTACCATTCCAGTAAATGTAAAAAAAATATGGTGTTTCTTGAAAGTCGATTTGTGAATGTAAGAACGTAGAATGTTCCCACATTCAAATAATTAAGGCTGTGTTGGTCTACTACTACATTAAAGTGAATAAAAAATGGGTTTTAGTTTTGATTTTTCTTTTGAAATGAAGTGATTTTGGCATCAATAAGTTTGTCTGTTACTTCTATATTTTTTGTAAATAAATATTGATCATTACTGGCTGGGTAAGAGTAATGTTTTTGATATTTCCCTTGTTAGAAAACATGGGAACGGGATCAGCTGTGACCCTCATTGTACCTGAAAGATTTCCTTGAGATCTATTAAATTGTGCACGAGCCATGTCATCACTTTCTTTATTTTAGAAGTTGTTTAGTTTTAAAAGTAACACAACTTTACAATGACAAGTTATTTACTATCTCAAAGATTTGCGGGAATATGATCAAAATTGTAAATTTCCGCTTATGTCAACTAATCTAAAGTAATTTTAATTGGAAAATGAGAGACGCATTTTTACTTTCTCTCTATCTTACAAGTAGAGAAAGTATGGTGATCGTCAAAAAAATCAAACTCGAGATTCATGACTCCCTGAATCCGAAAAAGTGGTTTTTGAATTTCCGTCTGTCTGTCTATCTGTCTGTCTGTACCTCCAACTAGAGCC
>CABFWO010005074.1:7533-41886 GCA_902155825.1 Timema genevievae
CCGAGCACACCACGGGGAACACCCCTGAGTCCTCCTGGGGCCCAAAATTACATGCGGCCGTTGTCGAGCCGCTCAATCCCGCTTCTGGTACTCCAGAGTTTGGGATGAGTGGTAGTACAAGTGAGGCCGCAAAGGAAATTCCCACTGGTGCCTTGAGGAAGGATCAGCTAGGGATCGCAGAGAATATAACTATAACGAAAGCATCAAAGGCCTTAACAAAGCCTTTGCGCAAGGATACACTGACACAGTCTGTCCAGGATAAATCAAAGCCTGTCCTAAAGGGAGAGGTTCAGGAAAGACTGGGAAAGGCAAGAGGACCTAAAAAGTCCTCAATCTAAATTTTTAAGGGGTAGTGTAATGGATTGCGAAGATAATTATATTTTTTAATAATAAATAATGTCGCTACTACAATGGAATTGCAGTTGTTTTTATGCTTGTATAGAGGAAATTAAACTACTAATTTCTTCCCAGCATCCTACCATCTTGGACCCACTTTCGCCCAAATGATAACCCGATGCTTCGTGGGTATGATGTATATTGTACCAACAAGCCATTCTTTGATTGTGCTAGCGGAGGTGTGGCTATACTTGCATGAAGCAACCTATACCATAAACATATTAATATTGTGTCTGATCTCCAAGTGATCGCTGTCTGAATCTCCCTTGCTATGGAAGTGACAGCATGCTGCATCTACCTCCCACCAGGTGGACGTGTTTCCAAGAGGGCTCTAGAGGCCCTCTTTGTACAACTTACTGCCCCCGTAATCATCTTGGGGGATTTTAACTCTCATAACCTGGTGTGGGGGTCTAATTTTATAGACGCCTGTGGGAGGATGGTAGAGGTTATTCTTTTCTCTGGAAACCTGGTGCTAATGAACACCGGGACCCAAACACACTTTTCCACCTTAAATGGTGTATCCTCTGCCATCGACCCAACACCAGCAGCACCACTTATGGTCCAGACAACATTCACTCTCAGATGTTGCGCCATATCCTCCTGCCGGACAGGCATTTCTTCTGGACCTCTACAATAGTGTTTGGGAATCTCCTCAGTTCCCATCACTAAGGAGGCAAGCAATCGTTATACCAATTTATAAAATTGGCAAGGATAAATTAAGCCAACTAATTATAGACCGATAGCCTTAACTAGTTGTGTATACAAAATATTGGAAAAAATGATCAATAAACAATTTATATGGTATATAGAATCCTGCAATCTGCTATCTAATATTCATTGTGATTTTCGCTGTAACCGATCCATGCTGGATCACCTTGTCTGTCTCGAGACGGCTATTCGGGACACCTTTGACCATAAGCTGCATCTTCTGGATGTTTTCTTCGATCTGGAGAAAGTGTATGACACCACCTGGCGATACAGCATATTGAAAACACTTTTAAATTGGGGATTCCGAGGGAACCTCCATGTTTTTATATCTAATTTTATGTTGGATAGACACTTCCGGGTAAGGTTGAATAACACCTTATTCGATGATTTTATTCAAGAAAATGGGGTTTCTCAAGGTAGTATTTTGAGCTGTACGTTGTCTGCTATTGCGATAAATAGCATTGTGGACAACGTGCGCTTACCTGTTCGTTCATGACTTTTTGTGGATGACTATGCAATTTATTGCAGTTCGTAAAGTCCCCACATGGCTGAATGGCAGATTCAACTCTCTGTCAACAATCTTTGGTCGTGGGCATTGCGTAATGGCTTTTGTTTCTCTGCAGCCAAGACGCAGGTTGTCCACTTCCATAGATTACGCGAAATACAACCAGCCCCCAGTTTTTTAATTAACTGCGTTGTTTTACTAGTCTCAGAGACCGTAAAGTTTCTGAGACTTTTATTTGATTTTAAATTAACTTGGATCCCCCACATCAAAAACCTGAAAGCGAAGTGTATAAAAGCACTCAACCTGCTCAAAGTGGTTAGCGGTCGGCCCTGGGGTGCTGATAGGGAAACCTTGATGTGCCTGTATAGGACCTTGATAATATCTAAACTAAATTTTGGTAGTTTTGTTTATGAATCAGCGAGACCTTTGGTATCAAAGATGCTAAATAGTTTCCACCATGCTGGCATTCGACTGGCTACTGATACTTTTCGAACCAGTCCAGTCATCAGCATCTGTGATGACGCCGGTGAGCCCCCTCTTTATTACCGGCGGTCCTATCTTCTGGCATCTTACGTGTCGAAACTGCATTGCATGCAAAGCATGTTTATTACTGTCCTGTGTTCCATCCCCCCAATCGAGTCTTGTATGAAACCAAATGGTGTAGTGCAAGGCCGGTTGGAATAAGGATACTATCGGTTTTCAACACGGATGGGATAGTCCTCCCAAAGACTATCTCCACATTTTTCCTGGTTGAGTTTCTCCCTGGAAGATACGCCCTCCAAAATGCTATTTTGATCTGGCCAAGTTTCCCAAAGCGACCACCCCACATGTTATATATGAGAGGACCTTTAACAAGCTCCTCTCCGCTCACTTTCACGGCTTTCAGCGCATCTACACGGATGGTTCAAAGTGTAGGGCCTCTGTGGGATGCGCTTTTGTTGTAGAGATAAATAATTTTAAATTTGACTTACCTGGTGAATCCAGTGTTTTTACAGCTGGACCATAAGCCATTTTTAAATCTTTGTTTTGTTTATCGTAAGAGTCACCGTTCAGTTCTCATCTACACGGATTCCATGAGTGCTCTGTTGGCATTGTCCATTCTCTACTCCTGGAATCCCCTCGTGCAGATGATACATGAGCGAATTTTAAAAATCGATTCATTAAGCACCCGGCTCGCCTTTTGCTTGATTCCTCGTCACGTTGGTCTTTCAGGAAATGAACTGGCGGACTAGGCAGCCAAGGAGGCGATCCATCTGTCTCCTGAGGCGAGTTTGGGTGTCATGGTTTAAACCTGAGGGTCTATGTTTGCCGTGGGGTCTTACGTACCTGGAAAGAATAGTGGGTTCAACCCCTGCTCAGAACAAACTATGGTCCATCAGGGACGCTGTGTTGTGATGGCCCTCTTCTATACGAAAGTCTAGAAGAGAGGAGGTCATCGTGACAAGGTTCCGCGTCGGACACACATCATTGACTCATAGATTTTTATTGAGAGGGGATCCACCTCCAGTGTGTGAGTTTTGCCCCCTTAGTGTTTACCACATTTTGGTGGAGTGTCGTAAATATGCCCCTATCCGCCCGGCTCTTGATTTTAAAGGTGACCTACTTTTTTTACTTTGCGACACCGCGGATGGAGTTATTTGTTTAGTCCGTTTTATAAGACAGGCAAATCTTTTAAACACCATTTGAGTCACTTTTATAAAGTGGCTCATTTGGATTCTATCTCATATTGAGACTATTTTAACATTTTTAATACATTTTAATAAGTTGTTATTTTAACATGTCTTGTCCTTTTAATATATTTTACTTTAACATGTTTTGTTATTTTAACGTGTTATTTTAATATGTTTGTTTTGTACTTTTAAAGTAGTGTATACACCTGTGGTTTTTTTTAGCAGGTGTATCACTCTTTTATACTATATTGTTTATTTACCTGCATATGCAGGTGAATTATTATGACTCTCCCCTAAGGGGATTTTACTATGTTTTTTATATTGTAAAAGGCCCTAATGACCTCATTGTGTCGATGGGCCTCAAAATACTACTAATAACAACTACAATACAAATTTGTTCTCCTCCAACTATTCCATCGCCTCAACGCAATGCTGCCCATGTTGCTAAATGAAAATATCTAAAGCCCTTTATATAATTTTGTGTGCAATTTGTTTATATTTCTAGCATTTAATATACACTCTGTGTTACTATGCTACTATAACAAAGTATACTTTGCTTTATTTTCATGAAGGCGGACGAAGATGTTGAGTGGAAACTTTTGAAACCAGAAATATTTGCAACGATTATGGATTTTTTCTCAAGTGGTCTACCTATTTTGACAGAGGAAAGTCCTCCTTCAGATACAGGTATAGTTGCAAGTGCTCTATTTATCTTGACAGAAGAAAATCCTTCAGATACAGGTATATTTGCAAGTGCTCTATTTATCCTGACCGAGTGCACACCTTTGATTTGAGCACTCCCATGGAGTGTTTCAAATGGGTATTTTCTCATATTGAGATTTTTCTTAGTAAAAAAATTTTAGTAATGTAGATTGTATTTTATTTTTGTATCCACCTGCTTATTGCAACAGTTGGAATATTTATTATGACTACCCTATGGGGATTTTACTGTTTTTTTTTATATCTCTTATGATTATTATTATTTCAGTTGATAGTTTTTTGTAACTGACAACCACGCACGTCTTCCACGGTCCAGAATATGATTCTTTCACTTTTTTATACTTGCTTTGTTGGTCAATGTTTAACATTCTTGAAAGCCTTATTTTCAGGGGTGGTTTTGCGTTTCTCAATAAAAACAAATCGGTAGCAGATTTAATATTCATCATGTTATCAGACTTTATTTTACATAACACGAATGTAGATGTCTTCTTTCGAGCATCTATAATAATTCTGTCTCAATCTTCTGGTAGTTCTGCACTTTCAAGCTTCATTTTTAGTTCAATAAGGAAAAGTCCTGATCATTTGGTAAGTAGCTGTGGCCTTTCATGGGAAAGAGGTATATTATAGCCTTAAACATTTTGAAACCATTGACAAGAAGGTAGATAAAATGCACAATTACATTAGTCTTGTTTCAACTAGAGCACCCTTCACTAATTAAAACCAGATCTTCTGGGTATTCATTTCATTCAAGTCTTTGGAGTAATGTAATAACATAGATGTGACTTCATTAGTCCATTTCTTTCCTGCTCTCTCAATGATAAGTGCACAGCATTTGTTTTAATGTGTGTCAAAACTTCCCCAGTCTTGACCTTCTTTTGATAAATTCTCTTATTTTCTCTGAAAGCTTCAGATTTTTTTCAGGTGAAGAGTCTTCTGAATCATGTACTGATTATTTTCCTGCACCGAGCAGCCTGATCTAACATTATGTTCCAGAGAATAGCAAATGGGGCGTGAGTCAGACTGAGGATAACCAAATTTTATTTTGAACTTTGTAGTGAGAACTTGCCAGTAAACTTTGTATAGAACATTTATGTGCCACTACTAAAGAAAGAGCTCATGCAGCATTGTTGTAACAGTTAATTCTTCAGGAAAATACCACCTATCTGGATTGTTCCTTAGAGAATAATGGGATGTTCGAGCTGTTGATATCAACAGTTCCTGAATATGTATCATGATTATAGCGACATTATCTAATGCATTTTTTAAATAAAGAGAAAAATTTGGCATTCAATTCCAGAACACCCTTGACATATATTAAGGAAATTTTGAGGTCACCATGTGAAGAAAATTACATTTTATGTTTGTACTGGGGCAATATTCTATTTATTTTGGCAAAAAAAAATTTTTTTTGCCATAAAAACTGCAAAACACAGGATTTTTCCTGCGCTGCTTCCATTTCCCCCCTTAAGACTGCTACCTTGCAGGGTAAATTGAGTTTACATTTTACCTTAGGGCTTGTCAGTGATTCTTTTTCAAATTTTCATTTGAGCTGTAGTAATAAGAGTTGATGTTTTGCTTTTCATGTCTGTTGCTAAGTTATCAGCTTAGTTTAGCCACAATTTAGCATATTGTGCTGTATTGAGGTGTTTAATTGGACAGCCTAACATATAAATGAACAAATGTCCTTGTTGTATATATAATAGGTGAACTTGGGAGGACACTCTCTTAGACTAGACAAATTGAAATTAGGATGGGGTTCAACATATTCTTCAAATTATAAATTTTGGTTGACATTAATGTATTCACTTGATTTTGACGGACTGCTCAAATTATAGATCTATCATTCTTCCTAAACTTGCACAAATGTTGGATTTCAATTTTCCCTAGTATTGAATTTTGTTCAACTTGTTCTTGCCAGTGTTTGATATTCAACACCTTAGACCACTGGTTCTCAAACAAAGGTGCTAGCCATTTTGGGATTTTAAAAATCTTGTTCTATTAGTTTTTGAGAACAAAATAATTTGTGAAGAAAATAGCTCTAAGCCCAAGAAAATCTGATAAAATTTAATTATACTAATAATAACAATCATATACACCAAATATATACTCTGTGCCCTGTTAGTTTATAGTTCCCACTTCCTGTCGCTAGAATGCATAGTTGTACAGTAATGTAATAATAAGCACCAATTTTATCTTCGTCGAAATCACTCCTAGTCAATATTTTCACTTTTGCATCATTAGCACAAGAGAATTCACTATCTTAAACCTCAATAAATTTACCGCTATATAATAAATCATGTTGATATTCATCACTTAAAAGTTTAGGCCATTTATTAGGATCTGCCATTTTATTTACAAACATTAATCCATCTACTACAAAACCACATTTGCTATATAGCACATCCTGAGGAAAACTCTATTAAGTCAAAAAATGTAAATTTTTCAGGAGAGTGAAATGAAATTTTGGCAAAATTCTAAATATTTATAAAAGCTTATCGGTAAGCTAGAACTAGTGATTAGCCAGTTTCTTTTTTTGTTCCAACTCACTAGGTTATTTTAAATCTCTCACATTCAAATAATAACCAAATTTATATGATTAATGAGCAAATTTAATTAAAAGTTTAGGGTTATTACTCTTTTCCATGGAAACCAAAGTTTATTTTATACAACGTAGTTACAAGTATATAGTAGTATGGTTCTTTACTTAATAACTTGTGAATAAGCTTTCCATAGTAAATCAAGGAGGAATACAAAGTGTTTATCATAAGAATTAGACACCTTAGAAACATTATCAACCTTTGTCCAACAAAAACTTGAGATATGCTTTCTTATTTTGGTTTAACTGTCTTCTATCTTGGTATGCCCGTTGTAGTGTGGGCAAGATATTTTTAAAATTTCTTGATTTTCTGCCAGCTAGTTTTCTAACCTCCACCATTCGAAACTCTGTTTCACTGAAAGAAGTCTTATAGAAATATTTAAAAGGGTGCTCTTTTTGCACTCTAACAACACTTAAATCATTAATTCGCACCTGTTGATTGCTACAATCAATGTTGAAATTATTTCTAAGTCATTGGTCAACTTTTTTACATCAAGAAAATCGTTGTGTGTGAGTTCCTTTACAATGTATGGCGTTCCTTTCTTATTTGCTGATCTGATAACTGTTATAATCTGGTCAGGAACATAAAGTGGTCTGAATTTCAGTGTGCGTTTCAGCTAAAAACAACAAATAGACATTTTAAAATAACGTTAATTTTTTGATCATGTGAATGACACTTTGTCATTTAATTTTATGATATATAAATTTTTGACTTGGCTGTTATTGTTTTTGTGTTATCATCCAACCTGCCAGATTGCCCATGGGCCCCCCTGTTGCGCCTCCTCCTCCCACGTCCCGACTGAGTCCCGAGGCCCTCCATCCGCTCCCTTTTATACTACGCCCGCGGGCGGAAGGGCGAATGGAAGGTCCCGGGGGGACAGCCGAGGGCGTAGGAGAAGGAGCCGCGGCTAATGCCTTTATTAATATTTACACAGTTATATATACAAGAGGTTATACAATTCTATATTTACATTGTCAATGTTGAACACTCCTGCATCCTGTGTTTCTTCTAGTAGTATCTCCCGTAGTATTTCCCTGGAAGGTCTGTCTGCTGGGTTGCTTCCTGATTCGACCCAAAACACATCCCAGTCGGTGTTCCTCAATGTGTTGGAAACGTGAAAATGCATATTCCGTATTGCCGGCTGGTTGTAGATTAGGCTGCGTCCTGTCGATACCGCGTAAAAGGCCGTGCTGTTGTCTACCCCTATCCGAATGGGGTTTGAGCCTCTCTGGAGCCACTCCCACCTCATGGCTAGTAGTGCTGCCGTGACCTCTGCCGCATTGATCTCCATAGGCCTGACTAGTCATTGGGCCATTGCTGCGTCTGCTTCAGGTGCCACCGCTGCCAAGGACCAGGGTGTAGCATCCGAAAAGATTGTAGTAGGTCGGTTGCTTGGAATACGCCATCTTGATCGGCACCATCGTGGCAGGCTTAATGCTGTTAGAGCCATTCCTGGACACCTGCGGTAGCACCTGGCCGTGATGTATCCTGGCCATTGGAGGTTAAACCCTAGCCAGGCCATGTATCTTGAAATGCGTTGGGTGTCTTTGTCCGATGCATTGCTGAGGTGTCGTAGGAGTTTCACGGCCTTGGAGTGGACTGCTTCTGTGAGTGTAAGTTCTTGCATCTCTGTGTTGATTACCAGGCCGAGGTAGACCAGTTCCTTGGCTGGAGCGGTTGAGGATTTTTCCGGGTTTATGGTGAATCCTAGAGTGCTGAGTAGTTCTTGGGCTCGTCCCAGTTCTTCCGGATCTTCGTGGACGAACAGCAGATAATCTAGGTACACCGTCGTGATTAGTCCCAGAATTACTTCTTTGATGGCTGCAACCGCTTCTTCCATTATCTTCTGGAGTAATGCTGGTGAGAGGGGGTGTCCCATGGGCAATCTGGTGGTCCGGTATTTCTTTCCGTTAAAGTAAACGCCTAGGTTTCTGCCGGCTTCTACTGAAATTGGTATCTGGTAAAACCCAGAGCGAAGGTCTGTTTTCCACATCCAACTTCCTTGTGGTAGATTTCGCAATGCTGTTCCTGCTGACTTGAGTGTGAATGCCGGCGTGTTGATATACTCAGTCCATGGAGAAATGTCTTGAATAACTCTCACGCCGGCGTTGGATTTTGGAATGGTGAATAATGAGAAGGCGTTTCGGACCCTGTCGTCTTCGACTAGCAGACCCGTGTTGACCCAGTCTTGCAGGACTTCTCTGATTAAAGGGGTGTCCCGTGTACGTCTAAATACAAACGGTGCGTCGGGCGGTCTTGGCAGTTGTATTCCTGGTGCTTCCAGTAACCGGAACCGTTTCTTTCCGTTCCATTGGATTGGTGCTAATGCTGGGACTGCGGGCGAAGTGTATCTGCAGTCCCTGAGATGTATGAAATCTCCCTGTTCTTCGTCACTTAGCAGGTTGAGAAACGACTTGCCCAAGGCTGGGCAGATTGATGAGTCATCTCCAATTGAAATCTCGTCATCTTCTAGTGTGTCCGGAGGGGCCGAGTCTCTGTTGATCTTGGCTCGTGTTCTTGTCTTCGGTGGTTCCACCGGGTTTTCTGTTTCTTCTGTGTCGATGCCTAGGGCTTCTACTAATTCTTCTAGGCAATTGAAGGTTTCTGGTTGGACTTCAGATTCTATTCCTTCTTCGACCCATTGGATGAGTTCCTCGACTGATGGCAAGGGGTACCCCCAAGCATCTGTGCTGGACTCGCTCAAAGCCGGGGCTCCCGCAGAGCAAATGTCAATGCCTGGAGCGCGGGTCTCTTCCTCCAATGTCGCCGTTCCGATTTCTGCAGCGTCATTGAGAATCTCCCAATCCTCTGGTGTTAGGCTGTCCAGTGCCTGCTCGATAGCAAGTACCTGTCCATGTGTGGGTATTGGAAGTCCCGCTTTGCAATAAACTGTAGCGATCGCTTCTTGGGAAGGAGGACTCTTTCGACTGCGTGCCATTGTAAAATATGTTGTTGCGCCGCCTCCTCCCACGTCCCGACTGAGTCCCGAGGCCCTCCATCCGCTCCCTTTTATACTCCTTCAATTGCCTAGAAGAATTAGTAGAAGCCCTAGGCATCGACACAGAAGAAACAGAAAACCCGGTGGAACCACCGAAGACAAGAAACACGAGCCAAGATCAACAGAGACTCGGCCCCTCCGGACACACTAGAAGATGACGAGATTTCAATTGGAGATGACTCATCAATCTGCCCAGCCTTGGGCAAGTCGTTTCTCAACCTGCTAACTGACGAAGAACAGGGAGATTTCATACATCTCAGGGACTGCAGATACACTTCGCCCGCAGTCCCAGCATTAGCACCAATCCAATGGAACGGAAAGAAACGGTTCCGGTTACTGGAAGCAGTTTTGGTTTCCATTTCCTGTTTGTGAACTCACTTGTTGAGGATCACTTTCAAGTGATGCAGTGGCTGCTTCTTCCAAAATAATGTTTCTACATGACACATTGCTAATAACCTGCTGCGGGTTCACAAAAATATCTGTTTCAGCATTCTCATTTAACACTATCTGTTGGTTCATTATAAGTTGCTTCACATTATATTGTGCTATAGTATAGCTGCTTCTACAAGCAATTTTCCTCTGGATTTTATCATCTGTGATAAAAAAAAAAGAGGAAAAAGTGAATAATCTCAGACTTTCTGCCCTCTACTTCGCAACCAACAACATGCATTCTTTACAGAAATTGATGACTTTTTAGCGTTGCTACTATGTTAGTACCTGTGCATGTTTGTCCGTGTGTGCACATTTACAGAACACACACACAGAAAGAGAAGAGTAGGCAGACTAACAGGTGGTATTGCTATTCCATACACTGCACCATAGCATGACATGTCTTGGCATTACATATTTATGAGCATGACTGATAGGTGTCACACCTGTCCCAAGGAACCACTCATAAAGAAAAAATAAGAGTAGAATGATAAAGAAAAAAACAGAAACTAACTCAAAATATTACTCATTTTTTAAGGAAGAAAACTGTTTCAATCCAAAATGTAGGAATAACAGATTGAAGAAAACAGTGTTATCTCAAAATCAATCACAAACTTCAGGGAAGTGAGTCGGCTATTGTCACTGTGTTTCCGAGCAAAACAATCCTATCTAAAAAAAAAAACTTTTCTACGAGCACATAAAACAGTAGTGAGTAAACATTCTGATGAAACCCACCATAAGTGCAAATATTACAATTTTCCTGGGGAGCGCTAAATGGCCCTATTTTGCAATCACAAATGCTACTGGTTAGTACAGCAGGGTGTCTACCATCCGGGAAAATCAGGGAAAACGGGAATTAGCCGGGAATTTGAAGTGATCGGGAAAAAACGGGAATTAGCCGGGAATTTGGTAAATTACAATGACAATCCGGGAAAATGTTGTTTTTACTCAAAATATGAAATATAATGATCATTAAATCAGTAAATTATAATGTGATTCAAACTGTCATTTTTTTGTTTCTAGTTGTGTAATATATTTTTAATTCATAGTAAACAATGTTAGTACAATTAAAAAAAACATGTTTATTTAAATTTTTAAGATTATTATTATTCATAGCAAAATATTAATATAAAAACAAGGGGAGAGGGGAGGCGAGTTAGAAGGATGTGACATACTTTTTAGTCGGAAATTTTAGGAAATGATTGGGGGAAATCAGGGAAAAGGTAGGGGATTTCATTGGTCGAGTTGAGTAGACACCATGTACAGGCAGAGCCAGCAAACCTGTTTGGAAGAAAAGAAACTCATGGTGCACTCTAGCGATTACTGATGAAACTACAGTTACTACGGTTTACACTGGACAAAATTTAATGCATTGACTTCATCTTTTCGGAAAAAATTTATATTTAATAGTCAAACCTCGTATAAAGATCAATAACCACATAAGTTGAAAGACTTATTTTAGTCAGCAGGAGTGAGAGTTTTTAAACAGCATGGCATGCTATTCTGTCATAGCCATTGTTTATACAAACTGTCTAGATGACGATTTATAACTTCACATCATTTGAATAGTTAATGATGTATCTACTTATGTAAATATAGCACGTTAAAAAACTAAACCTGGTTTATTATAATTTTAAGAAGCTGATAAATTTAATTTTATATCATTCACTTTTTAAATTTGATTAACCTAATCTAATCTCCCTTGTGTTGTTTTGTTTTCTATTGTAAGGGTCGATGATTGGTTTATTTTATTACAGCATAAAATAAACTCATGTACTAATATTTAAATATTATTTTTCATATAAATAAAACAACCCAACACCTTAGCTCAGTCGGTGGCGTGTCTATCTACTTCTGACTCTTCTCAGGTGGACACTTTTCCCAAACATTGGCCAAACCATTGTGTTCTTACCAGGTGTATGTGCTTTTGGTTTTAGGAATAAATGAAAATGACGATGAAACAGTTCAAATGATTAAGGAACTGCTGGACACCAGAATTCGACCAACTGTACAAGAGGATGGTGGGGATATTGTTTTCATTGTTAGTAGATTTTCTAGATATTTATCAATAAATGGTGTCTGGTTGGTGTAAATGCATGCATTACACATGAAAATTAAATTCTTTTAAACATCACCTTAGTTCAAACTAAGGTTTACTCATATTTAGGTAATTTTTACAGTCATTGATTTTGAAGAAAAAAAATTATTTATAATCATATACACACACACTTTCTCACACACTATTGGGCCAAATATAATATGACCCTAAAGTTTTGAGGTATTCTACATGAAAAATAAATGGTCTCAAATATAATATGACCTGACATGATGGTATCAGAAGTAAAATCCTAACAACTCTTATACACTTTGTTTACAGTAAAAATTAGGTGAGAATAAAATTAACTTAATTATTATTTAAAGCTACCAGTTCTCGCTCACTTGCGGATCTGCCATAGATGATTTTTTACCAAGGATCCTCTCCATTTTGACCTGAGCCTCCCACCTCGGCTGCCATTACAATGCCACACTTTCTCTCTATCACTTACTTCTTTTGCCCAAGTCTTTTAGAATATATTAATAGAAACGCTCACCAGCTGGCCAATACAGTCCCAGCATGCTACAAAAATATTTAGGAATCTGCCATTTTTCTCAGTGAAAAATGTTAGGCTGCGCATATAATATGAGTACACTTTTCAGAAGGGCATTTTTAAGAGGAAAACATTGCATTATACTCAGGCCAATATGGTATACCAATCCAAAAACTTTGCTCATATACAGAGAGAGTATCGATTAGATAATATTTTGTTTAACCTCTTTGTAATAAGAAAATGTTGACCTAGAATATTAATATAATTGAAGGGTGGAAACATCAAACATTCTAAGTGCTAAAAATAAAATTTTACAGGAGAGACAAAAACGTTCTTGGATTAAAAGTTTACTATTTTTTGTTCGGAAAAAAAAAATCGCTTGTTACACAATACTAAACAATTAATGCATAACTCAAAATAGTTAATTATTGAACCATGATTTTAAAAAATTATAATAGCTAAGAACATTCTAAGTGCCCTATATACTTAACCTAAGCTCTTAAGTGTTTTATCTGTTCTAAGTGCCTTCAGCAATATTGGAAGATAAAAATAAACAATATTATAAAGAAAACAAACTTAAATGTATTATAATTTTACAAAATTAGTTGTAATAAAATTGTTTGAACAATTATGCAGTTAAGATTCTAGGTTCACATGGAATTTATTTTATCGTACTGTGCAGGTAAAAGTGCCACCATCACAAGCAAATCTCTTTTTTTATCAGCTGGCAACATAGGTTTATTTATCGGAGGTTTTCCTGCTTGTCTTAAATCAAATTGGGTCACCACTCTTTTCCAATATTCAATTTCATTGTAGGTGACTCGGAAGTAACCTTTACCATGGAACAAGTATAAATTAGTAATTTTATAGTGTTTATTCTGACCGGCACAGTTCTCTGAGCAGATAATCAAATTTTTGTGGTTTATAAAACCTTGATCAATGACCAACATTATTCATGAAGTAATTTCTGAACTTCCCCTAAGAGTGATCATCTCATCCCACATACACATGTAGTATTGTTATCACTGAGATGTACTCCGAAGTTGTAGCACCTCAACACCTCCTCAAACCCTCCTTTCTCTTTTTCTACTTTAGCGCTAAGATCCTCCATTACTACCTGTCAGTCGTTTCCAATATGCTTTTCTAGATATTCCTCAAATTTGTCCTTTTCTTCTGCTGGTCACCCTACTTGTGGGGCATGCACTTGTATCACCCCTCCTTTTTTTCCTCTATCCTTTATTACTATCTCTATTATCCTGTTATTTGTCTCTATCATCTCTGTCTCCAACCCTTCTCTTACTACAAAGGCTACTGTTTCTCCTCCCTTTGACGTTTACTATTTGATACCAAATATAGCCTTTCCTTGATTCCCTAATGCCGCTCCCTCTCCACTTCGTCTCACTCAGGCCCAGGACATCCACTCTCCTCTCATTCATTATGTCCACAATCTCCTACACACTTCCAGTCAGTGTTCCAATGTTCAGTCCCTATTTGCAGTTTATGGCTGTCAACAATTTTTCCAATCTGGCATTTTACTTTATTTTCACAATTACTTTGGTTTGTTTCGGCCACCGGCTTACTAAGCCTGTCATGGCCTACACCTAAGTAGAGGGGCTTCAGCTTATAGATTCTCAGGTAGACCTTCTCTTGGTGGTTACCTTCCCTAACTGAGGCTATGGGTAATTATGATGACATAGCTCATCATCACCAACCCTCTCACTCCCAGCCAACTGGCCAGACCTTGTTCCAAGCTTGTTGGTTTTGGCCCTGACAAGTCTCCTGTCTCTCGTCTGCACCTGACCTGGTTTCCGTTGGGGTTCATCCCAACCACCACTAGGTTACTCGGATCCTGGGGTTAACTTAGCGGTGAAATCAGAATTGAGTAGTAGAGGCATAATAAGATATAAAATAAAATATGAACTAAAATATGATAAGAGACACCTATTTATGTCTAGCCTATTAGATTTTAACTGTTGAAGATAATTATTAAAGAATAAGAACAATACTGTACATAAAGTAGCTACTATATAAGAAGGTTGTTTGTAATAATATGAAATCAAAAATAAAATATTGAATGTGTAGGCTACAAACTTTTTTTTTTTGTTTTGTATATTGAAATATTCACTTTCACTTTCTGAAATGCTGGTAAATGTTAAAGAACAATAAGATTCAGAAGAATCACTATTTCACTGAGCATATTTTTAACGCATTCCTGATCCCTTTCATAACTTATATTTAATCTTATTCACTCTAAAAAGTGTATCTCAATACTGAACAGCACAAAAAAATAATACAAGGGGCTGTGATAATTTTGTTTTGATTGGAAGAAGAAACTATAAACTGCATAGTAAATGACTGTTAAACAGCAGACCTATGAAAACGGAGATTATAAGAGAAAGAAACACATCATTTAGAACCTTGTCAAAAGAACTTTTGTGTGAAAAACTTGACGGCTAGCACTTTGGAATTATACTCTAGTTATTGTATTTGTCAACAGATGTCATTCAAATTTAGAACACATATATGTATGTGTATGTGTATATTAATATATATATATATATTGATGTAAATACAAACTTTTCATGGCGATTATTCAATTTACTCAAAAATGTCAGTGTGAGCCTTGTAATATAGTTTTGTTGAAAATATAGGGATAATCCTTAGCTGAATATGACACCTTATTCCTTGAATTAGCAGCTAAGTTGCCTGTTAGTGTCGACGCTCGCTGCTTGATCAAAATATCAAGTTTGATCAAAATCCATCAAACCATTTCAAATCTGGGTGCAACTACAGGAATACAGACAGAATTGTAAAATCCTGTTTTTTGGGTTTGAGGGTGCAAAAAATGTAAATCTTCATTATAATTTTGAGTTAGAAAATTTTTACTACCACAAACTCTTTATCCTTGTATGAGAAAGTAATATTTTTTTCCATAAAATGTTATTTTAGTTGATTACAAAATAACATTTATACTTTAGAGTAAATTTATTATAGTTACTGAATTAGATGTGGAATTAAAATCTGGTTTTGTCATTATCATTGTAGGCCCTAATATGGTTTTTCTATTTAAAATAAACACTTGGTATTTTAATAACCACACAAAGAATGTTTATTTTTGTTTTCTTTTTTCTTTAGAGCTTTGATGATGGAATAGTGAAGCTAAAAATGCAAGGTTCGTGTACTGGCTGTCCTAGTTCAGTTGTCACACTCAAGAATGGTGTTCAAAACATGTTGCAGTTTTACATACCAGAGGTTTGTCACATTTCTATATGAACATTTCCCCAATACATTTTCAATATCAAAACTTTGTTGCAGTGTTGGCTTGCGGCCTACTAAGTAGGTGAAATAGCTAGGTTGGGGTAGGGGGCATCTAGAACCTTTTACTAGCCAATACTTCCATCCTTAGATTAGTTAAATTATTAAATTGTTGAAAATTGGGAAAAAAAATTAAATAATGGCAATTATAGATGAAAGTTTTTTTGTTAAGTTTTTCCTATTATTGAATACCATGGGAAATTTTGTTTACCAAGTTATTCTAGTGTTTTACAGCTGAATAATATCCGCTAGTTTTAAATAATTTTGCTTCATCTAGGGAAACTGTCATATTTTTTAAAAGTTAAGTAAGGAGAGATATATATTATTTATGAATTACTCACTGTGTTATGAAATGATAAAAGATTATAAAAGGTACCAAAGAGAGTTGTGTTGAAAACCAAACAAGCTTGGAAGATATACCTGAAACATTTTTAATTAAGGTACACTGGGGTAAATAGAACCTCAAATTTGAATAGTTCAATATTTATTTGTCGATAATTATGTAACCAGATATATATTTTCCTCAAACTTCCTATACTAGTTGAATAACACATACTTAGCTATGGGCAAAATAAAGAGAACAATTGTTTGAATGGTTTCTTCTCAGCCGTACAAAATATTTGTTATTGTTTATAGGTTCTACTTTCTGTTAGTATGGGGCAAGTGTAACTCTGTAACTATACCTCCAGGTCCTGGGCTAATTGTAGTAATACTATGAGCCACGATGGGTGCTATTTGTAACAATACTCCTTCATTGAGCACGACGCTCTTCTAAATACTAATAATTTTTCCATACGATGATTCAGCGTGTAGATAGTTTATTTCCACAAATTTTAAATTACAGTTGAACGAGTTTTGTCAAACATTTAAACAGTATACATACTATACATTAAATATACACAGTATCCCCATATATTCGTACATAGTGTTACAATCGTTCAAAACACGTCTACTCGATTCGACGTTTAAGCAAAGAAGAGTCCTTTACAAAACTAGCATCTTGCTAAGCTTGGGTCTGTCAACCCCGTAGCTATTGAACTCTCGAACCCAGATCAATACTTAATTTCTTTCCATCGACCAATGGGGTTATTCTATCCGAGCGTGAAAACTAAAAATAGACACGGCTTTACTCTGCACCTGTTCTTAAATAATGCGTAGTACAACCCGGAAATAAACCATGCTTCTAACACGTGTAGCTAAATGAAAGAAAAATAGAAACATGGCTGTTTAGAAAAGATGAGTTTAATTTAAATTAATTGAAAAGAAGAAAGATGAAAATGTTTACTTTAAAATATGATTTTAAATATTAATACAGACGGAAAAATCAATATTATTACAGTACTTCCCCTGGTTGCTGAATGAATAGAAATGCAATGATCTTCGACTGCAAGCAATACAATCTTCTCTTATATCTTAAATTAACACTCTTACTTACTAGACATGAATCTTGACATGTATGAAAATCATACTTAATTTACCGATAATATTTTAAGATAGCATTATAAAGTTGAAAGGAGTTTTAAACTGAAAAGTTACAATTATTTAAATATGATCTTGATACATAGTAGCGGTACATCATATATGTTTTTGTCTTGTCATAAAATAACTCTTACATATTTTTTATTTTTTCTCTTGCTATTCATTTATAAGGTTGATGATATTGTCTTCTTATCCTTTGTCGCACATTAAAAAACTCACTCATTTTCCATTATACATTGCAATACTGAAATCGTCTATATATTTTACACAACATTTCTTTTTCTCAAAAGTTCATTTGCTGCTCTTAAAATCATTAATTAATGAACATAAATTACTTTAAATCTGTAAACAACAGAGAGAAACTAAAGATCATCTCTGGCACTATACTTTACTAAGTTAAAAATAACAAATTTTAAATTGTCTCTAAGTATTCAAAATCTTGAATCTACATTTACTTTAAGCTTTGATATGTATCAACTCAAAACTTGTCTTAGTTACTTGATTGCAAAATACACATGTTATGTGTGACGTGTTTACCTCACCTCAATATTATTATCTCTATACCCTGATATTTTCAAATCATCTACACAATACTCAATTACTGTTGGTATAAAAACTGATATTCTGATACCACATGATATTTTTATCTTTGTTTTACTAATTTTATTTTGTTTTCACATCTACTTAGGTCATTTACTTGAAATTTGAATTTATCATTTTGCATTTGTCAACCTCAATTTGATTCTACAAATTCCTTTAAGTTTAAACATTATTGCTTCAATTATATAAACATAAATCTTAATACAATTTTAAGTTAAGATTTCAACTTTCAATTTGATTCTAATCAGAATGTTTAATTTGATGCTAAACTTTAGTTTGATTACTCTTTAAACATAAATACAATATTGATAGTCTTTTATTTTTTGTTGTTACTCACAATACCTTAGTTGGTTGTTAACTGTCCTTTTGCCACACCTTAAACATGTTAAGCCTTCCTATATCATTCAAATTCCTTTTTGACTCCTCTCCACTCTACCTCTTATTTATTACAAATTGATTGCTTGGGCACTAACCTCTTTTAAAATGATTATTCTGAACTAAAATATCTCCTCGCAGAACTTATAACCTCATCTCTTTACCTCCATAAAACCTTCTTCACAACACCTTAAACCTCAATTAGTTGTCATTTCGACCAACATATCTCTCTCTAACCTCACCAATCCTTAAATGTGCACATTCATGGAATACTTCTTACCCGTGTCATCCTAAAGCACCATTTAATTTAACATCTAAACTTCACACATCAAAAGGAAACAAACTCTTCCTTGTTTATCAACCAACTCACTTGCTTTTACAAACTTTTTATATTTCAACAACTATCTATATATTGTGTTTATTCTTGCTCTGATTAAGCCTTTAAGTTAGAGTATAAAACTCTTCACATTTGAAAATTTATTTTAAAGTATGAAATTATTTTTTACTTTAATCGATGTAGTTACATTTTCTTTTAGCCTATTGAGCCTCAATCACTGTCTACTTTCAAATCTCTCAATCTATTAAAAAAATCCATCAAATTGATCTCTGTCAAGACTCAAACCCTGGTACTTAGATATTTCAAAAATTGTTTAAATTTTTATCTATATTATTTATTATGGAATCAATACATATCTATTTTTAGTGTTTAAGACACTAGAACTTCCATCTGACCTATTCCACAATGAGACTGCATCTTATTTAACCCTGGTACACTCGCGTGTGATTTTGTTACACTAATACTCGCGTGGGGTCATTATGACCCCAGCATAATTTGAATTTAATTATGTAAGATTTTGAAAAATTACTTACTAGAATAGATTAAAATATTAATAAAAAGGATGATTTAAACACAATAATAAAATAATATGCATAATTTTAATGTAATTAGATATTATTTTTTGATTAAAATTATTATTATAATAAATACTTATTTTTTAAACTCACACATTAGTAACTAATTTGTATTTATTTTTTCAAAAAAGGAAAATTATCTTAAATTTTGGTTTCATTCGACATCTTCTGTTACACAGTCCTCACACAGAACTTTCATGTGTTCCTTGCATACAAATTTTTAACACTTTTCACGTGAAAAAGGTGTTTTTTGGTCTTTTGCTCATGGGCACACTTCATATCTTTCACGAGAACGTTTCTCTCTTGGTGGTTCTTCTACTGCTTGATTGTCAACCGCAACTCTCTTGGAAGACGAGTGGATTTTGCTCGGACTTCCATGTGGAGTGTAACAAGGCTTATTCCAAGCTTTTGAAGAAACTTTCTTCACACAATTCACACTTCAAATTGATTATTTGAAATAACAATTACTTGGGAATTTATTGCGGCTGTAAGACGTGTATTAATCACAACTTGTGAATGTGAGGAATGCCAGGCCTCCACCGTGGTTCGGATTCCACGTTAAACTGTAGGTCCTCCATTTCATCTCACAATCACCCTACCATTACACATTAGCGTAAGTGCGTATAACCCGAACGGGTAGTAAGACGCGGTGCTAATAATAATAATAATAATAATAATAATAATATTGCAGCTGTATTTAGGAATGAATAAAATAATACAAGAGGTCAACGACAAGTTTTTCTAGAAACAGAATACAATGAAGACAACTGGTCTAATATTAGTATGGCACAGTTTCTTCCTTCCAGCTAGATATAATAAACCTATTGCAGCTTTTACCTTAGTTGTATTTGTGTCACAAGCATCCCTCTCTCGTTGGTAGTTCTCTCTTAGATTACTAATTTTTATGTTGGTGTAATCAACTATATTTTGCAATAACTCGTCAGTAAAAAATAAACCCCAACTTTCTATGGGTGTTTTTGCATACTTAAATTTAGAACGCCTGGAGCATGCATTGGTGGAATTAGTAACACGAGCCGCTTGTCTGTAAGGTTTTGTCTATCCACAATGATTGCCAATCCCTGCCAATAAAAAAACGTTAATCATCATCAGTTCCTTATATACTTTCTTCTGTCTCGTTAGGACTCTGTTCAGATTCACTATTTGATTCTCTAACTTCTAAATAATTTTCTGTTTCTGAACTACTGCCTCCCAAATCTTCCTCCTCTTCGTCAGAGTTTTGGCACAAAACATCGTTGATAAGTTCATGTATACGTTGCTGTTTTCTTTCATAAGACATCATAATTTGTTAAATCGCACGAAAATGAAGAATTAAATGATTAAAAAGAAAATTAGCAGTCAATAAATAAAATTAAACAAGGAAAAAACTCAGATAAAAAACCCGAAACTGCCCTACACAAACACTCGCATGGGGTAAATATGACCCCAATATAGAAAACCGGACCATAAAACGGTACGAAAGCATGATTCCAACTGAAATCAATGTCACCTTGAGAATCATACATTAGGAAAAAAGTACACTAAGTGAGGGAACAGTAGTAACAACCCTCAACTAGGTATAAACAAAATATCACTACTGGGGTCATATTTACCCCACACGAGGGTTAGAGGGTTAATACCAAAACAGCTGATTTTGCAAATCTAACAACTGTGCCTTTATCATAAAAGTATTATATTTCACCCTTAAATAAATTTTTTACAACATTCATTTATCTTGTATTTAACATAGTTTTAGATTTTCTTACATAATATAGTATGTTATTTACCACAAATTATAATCCTTATTGTGTCCTATCCAATAGTGAGACAGCCTAACTGATCAATGACAGCTGTTTCATGAAATATCCTTTCTGTTGTGAAAGACCACATGTATCAATTATATGTTACATTGAATTAATTTCAATAACTTTCTGTATTATTTTCCTACAAGCATAGAACTGTAGTTTCCTTGACACAATAAAAAAAAAACAGAAGTTCAAACCTTAACTACCCCTCATTGAAAACTACTTCCACAATCAGACTATGTTCAAAACTTACCCTTATTGAGAACTCCTTTCTACCTTTCATAACATGAAATAAGTAGAATAAAGTACAAAAAAAACCTTAATTCCTTGTATTAATTTTAAGACATCCTATATACTCAAAATCTGCACTAGCTTTCATCGTAATCCAAAATTCAACAATGTGTCTTATTTTTAACTAAACATCAGTTTATGTTCAAAACTTCCCCTGGTTGATGCACTTCTACAGTTATTGTTTGACCGATTTTGATCCCCTTCGCTCTTCCATTGTTGATGGGGAATAAACTGCCTTTGTCCCTGACCTTGAGGGTTGAAAGGAGGGGGTCTATTAGGCCTACTATCCCTTTATCTGTTCCCATTGTTATGTAGAACCTGTACCTGTCTGAATCCATCAAATTGTTCCCTGGGTGGGCTACTTTTATTTTCCCACTCTTTATTTCGATCTCGATCTCAAACGCTACTAGTATTCTTTCCATTTCCTTATGGTTCGTCATGTTGGTACCTATCAATACGTCTTGAACTGGGATGGGAAAATGATGAGCTAAGTGTCCTATCAGCCTATGTTCTTCTACTGGATATCTCAGATATTTAGCCTGAGTAACAAACTTATGAAGATATTCACTCATAGTGCTATTTCTAGGACCATACCTTCCATTAAAAATGAGTTGTAAAAAATCATCTTGCATCACTTGTGACCAATACTTTTCTAAAAACATTTCCTTAGCCTGTTTGTAAGTTTCCCATTGATCTTCTAAATTACCAGCCCATGCCCTAGCTTCTCCTTCCAAATTTGACATCAATATTTCAATCTTATTCTGCTCACTAAAATGTCCCCATTTTATTACTCATTCAATCTTTTGAATGTACTGAGCTGCTGACACATTGCCCTTTCGCCCCCTGTACTTTGGAATAAGAAACATTGTCACCTCACTTAAGCCCTTGGATATGTTAGAGTGGTTACATACACTACTTACAACTTCCTTTACATCTGTAGTCTGTTTAAATTCTTTGGCTAATTCATCCACTTTTTTATTCAATTCTCCCACCGACTTAATATTTTCCATAATCAATCCCTTATATTTCTCCCTGGTTTGTTTACATTCTTTTCTTACTACTTCACCTATCTGAGTTGTATTTAAGTTCTTATTGACCTCACTTTCCAAAACTGACTGTAACCAAAACTGACTGTACTATTTCTACACTTGTTTTTGCCTGACTGACCTGAAGATCCAAATTTACTATTTGATTCTCTAAACCTTTTAAATTCCTATTAAAATCTTTTTCCACATAATCAATTTTACTTTTGTTTATGTTTATTTCTTTTGTGAGTTCAAATTGATTTTCTTTCAACTTCTCCTGTCCATCCTCTAAACCAGCGGTTCCCAAAGTGTGCTCCGCAAAGCATCTCCAAGTGCTACACGAATAGATTTGAAATAAAAATAAATAAAATGTGACAAGATCTCAAAACTGTGAATTTGTGCATCCATGAACTGTGTATAGGTAAGTATTGGGTATAAATTATTTACATAATGCACGCGGCGAAACCAGAGAGAGACTAGATAGAGGGTGCCAGTTCACCCCGTCTCTCTGAGAACTTCGCCGCACTTTAAAATAGCAGTGTAATGTTATTTATTTGAATGTCGGAGAAGTCAACCTGGTATTGGAGCAGTATGAGTGCTTGATTGATTTGACATCAGATTCTGTGGTAAAAGAGAATTTTGCAGCTAAAAAATCACTATCAGAATTTTGATGTCTGCTACGAGACGAATTATAAGTTTTGTCAGATAGAGCGAAAATAATCCTTCTTCCCTTTGCAATAACTTACTTATGTGGATGAGGATTCTCTGCCTGAGACTTTTTTTTTGCAGTCATGAAATTGGTTTTAACACTCTGTGTGGGTAACATATTGTGGATTTACAATATCTGTTTTGAATTCGTTATCAAATGTGTTGGTTTAGGTTAGTTTATGTTTTTGATTGTTGTTTTGCGTTTATATAGTTAAGTTCCTTATTTCTCTGAAATTAAGGGAGAAAATAACATTTATAATTAATTAAAACTTGATGTTTAACATGCCCAAATGCTTAAACATTAGTTTCCATCGTGAATACTGCTGTATTTTGGTTTAGTATCTATCTATGTGGAATCTGTGAAAATATCGTTGCCCTTATACCAAATACACTTATGTGAAAAATTGTTGTTTTGAGAAAAAGATATTTAAAGTTACAATTTTCAATGGCTTTCAATAGGAAAAATTAAGTTTAGATCAAAATTTAAGTTATCTAAAAAAATTGTGCTTTTATTATACGATAAAATATTGACTAACAACTTTAAAAAAATGCAGTTAGGTAAATATAGCAATTTACCATCAAGGACACTAAAGTGCTTCGTGACAAATTTATCTCCTGAAAAGTGCTCCGCGATTCAAAAAGTTTGGGAACCGCTGCTCTAAACTAACTTGTTTCTCTCCAAATGTTAATAATTATTTTCCAATTTGACTAAAGTGAATAGTAAATTCTGTATCAGTCCTCTCTCTCTAATTGGTCAATTTTTAAATCAACTTCCCTAAATCTTTTTTCGCAAATCTGTCTACTTTGTTCAATTTGCTCACCTAGATGTTTTTTATTTGCTTCCATTTCTGTTTTTAAATCTCTTCTACTTTCTTTAATCTTTCGGCCTAAATTTTGACTATTTGCTTCTCTTTTTTGACTTAAATTGTTATTGCTCTCTTTAATTTCCTGACGTAAATTGTTATTGCTCTTTTTAATTTCTGCCAATAAAATGCTCACAATTTCATGAAATTTTTTTAGGGGTCTGCTACTACCTGGTTTGTTATTATTTCCTTTCCTTCACTATTTACTCCTAGACTTTTTATCACTATCAGATCCTCCCTCTCTTCTTGATTAACAATTTCCATCTGCTCTACATCTAGTGCTATATCATTTTCAGTGGGCAAGGCATTGTTTTCCACATGAATTTGATAAGCAATTTGTTTATTTTCTAGGCCTGCTTCTGTCTGATCATAACTTGTCATTTCACCTGGCTTTGTGCTTGTTTCAAGTTTATTCATTTTATATAACCCTAACTGGTTATGTGGCCTTTCATTAAAGTCTGTATCATTTAAACCATCGGCATTGTCACTGCCTAGTAAAGTTTCACTATTTATTTCTACCATTTTATAAAAATAAACTAATTTCCTCAGTGTTTCCAAAATCTTAATGTTAGGCGGTTTTTACATATACAATTTTGTTGTGTTCTTAATAATAATATAAAATTTAATGTTGGTGGGTTATCTGTGATTTATTTATTTTGTTGTCACTGTAGTCCGTTGTTGCTGTGTGGTCTCCAGTCTTGGTCGCGTAGTTCGTTCATCAGCTGTTCTCCCATTTGTGTTGTCAGCTGTTCCCTTTCTTCATCCGCCATGTCCTTGAACCGCCAAATTGCTGCTTGTTTTAGGCCTGTAACAAAATTGTTGCCTACTTGCAGCTCCGCTCGCCAGTTGGAAAAGAATCCCGTACCCTTGGTTGTTCTTGTCCCCTCAAAGTTGTGTTGCTTATGTTTTGGTGATCGTGCTGTCTAGTGTGTCCTTGGTTCACACCTCATGTCGTCCTGTCGCTGTAGTTCTAGCTGTATCTCTGTATAGCACATTGTCTTTGTTGTGTCACCACTTTGTCATTCTGCTGTTGTCTTGGGGTAACTCGTTTGTTGGGCCTTTCCGGCACGTTTCGTAAAGCCCATGTTGTTCCCGAGCCGGTTACGTGAGACTGATGGAAGCATTGGAAGATAAGGGGAGGGGGTGATAAGGTGATGATCACATGCGGGTGGTTTGGGAAGGGAGAAGCTGGGTAGGGGAAGAGTGAGGTATAAGGAGACCTCGGCACTCAAGATGGTGCGGTGAGGCAGGGAGGAGGAAGGAGACCTCGGCACTCAAGATGGTGCGGTGAGGCAGGGAGGAGGAAGGAGACCTCGGCACTCAGAATGGCGCGGTGAGGCAGGGAGAAGGGGGAGACCTCAGCACTCAGAATGGCAGGGAGAGGAAGGAAGAGAGGGATGGAGGGAGGGTTTGCGATTGATAAATCATTACCCGGTGTTACGCTCAAGACCCATTTACTGTCGTTTTATTGTGGACCAGGCCACTACAAAGTAATACGGACCGTGCTGGTCCGGTATTGCTACCGATACTGATCATCTGAGTTGGGAGCCAGCCGCTTTTATCCCCCTTAGCCATCCGTCAGACCGAGGAGGAGGGGTTGTTGGCGCGGTGCCCGCATCCCTTCTCCTGGCGCAGCGTAGGACGGCAGGGGTAGCGTGTGCAAGAGCGTGCTAACTCCTAATTATACCAGTTCCATGCAAGGACTGGCCAAGACCTGGTTGGTTGGGGTATAACATCTTATCTCGGGTCGTTAATTCAAGCCACTGTCTGTAATTGTATCTCTGTCTGTAGAGTACATTATCTTCTTATCTCGGGTCGTTGGTTCAAGACACTGTTGATGTAATTGTATCTGTTTGTAGAGCATATTATCTTCATATCTCAGGTCATTGGTTCAGGTCACGAGTTGAGCGCCATTTGTAACTATACCTCAAGGTCCTGGGCTAATTGTAGTAATACTATGAGCTACGATGGGCTATTTGTAACAATACTCCTTCATTGAGCGCACCGATCTTCTAAATACTAATAACTTTTCCATACAATGATTCAATGGGTAGATAGTTTATTTCCACAAATTTTAAATTACAGTTGAACCAGTTTTGTCAAACATGAACAGTATACATACTATACATTAAATATACACAGTATGCCCATATATTCGTACATAGTGTTACAATCGTTGAAAACACGTCTACTCGATTCGACGTTTAAGCAAAGAAGAGTCCTTTACAAAACTAGCATCTTGCTAAGCTTGGGTCTGTCAACCCCGTAGCTATTTAACTCTCGAAACCAGATCAATACTTAATTTCTTTACATCAACCAATGGCTGTCGTTTAGAAAAGATGAGTTTAATTTAAATTAACTGAAAAGAAGAAATATGAAAATGTTTACTTTAAAATATTATTTTAAACATTAATGCAGACAGAAAAATCAATATCATTACAACTCTTGGCTTCGTTTTGCATTCAAAGTAACAGTAAGAGGATTGGGGAAAGTTTACAGAAAGTAAAGATTTGAATTTACATTCTAACACACAAACAAATAATTTATGTTTACACTTTTTTACACATTTTAACCAATATTGTATAATCAAAAGACAGGACAAATTTAAATTTTCCTTGCTTATCGAATGTAGGAGGTGGCCAAATAATGCCTTTATCTTCTACAATAGGCCAATGAGAAGTTGAAGAATCATATTCTTCGTCCAAAATTTGCTTACAGTCATGTGTCTTTTTCAGTTAGCCGACCTACACACATTTTAACATTTCTATTGTTAACAGACCACGCGAAAATCCAGTCACAAACTTCTGCTTCCGATAAGTCTTTGGACATAAGTTCAACAAAATTACATTAGTCAACCATTTCTTTAACTTCTTACAGGTTAAACTCGACCGAATCATTTCTTAACACATTGCACACCAGCATGAAATCCCATGGTGAGCTCTCAAATATTGGCCAAATTTATGATACTTTGAATTTTTACTGTGAGAATACTTGTTGACATATACTACTTATTTTTCTGTGTGAAATAGTCATTTATGATCTTTCGGCTCCTATATGGACTTTATTTCTTTATAGAAAAGAATTTAAAAAACTTTCATATGGTAGTTTTTGTATATAAACAAAATAAGATTCTAAAAAAAAAGTTATTCTTTTACATTTCCTTACAAAAGCTGGGAAAAATTAATGAATTACAAAATACATAATGAACAAAAATTACATTTCAGTTGAACAATAATTTGCTTTAGTATGGTAGAGAGCAAAGCAATTTGGCACACACATTGCTACATTACAGTTTTCACAGAACCATCTAGTTTCTTTTCTTACTCTTTTATCATATTGTTTCTTTGATTTGTCAGAACAAACCTTACACACTCTAGTAGGATTAGATTTTTTGTTTGTTGGAGGAATTTTTTTTGGGAAGTGACGTGCAGAAAGCCTACCTACTGAAGATGTTGAAGGTTGACTGGTTTGAAACTCTTCACCACCTTTCTCAGAAAACTCCAAGGAAAGCTTTTTAACAAAATCAACCAGATGAAAATTATTAGAAGCTTGGGTGACTTTTTTTTACACAGCATGATGCATTAACTACTCCCAAGGTGAGGAGATGAAATATACCTTTTTCCACCACTTTGTTTTCTGTGGAATGGGTAATATGACAGTAGTTGGTCACCATGATCAACACCGGTTTTGTTTGTGTTGTAATCTAAAACAGTGTCTGGTTTCATTTTTTTCTCTACGCCTGTTTTTGATCTCGATTGAACTGTGGAGGTTGCTAGTTTATGTTCCGTTGACAACATATACACATCAAGAGTATCCTGCCACTTCAAACAAAACAAATGTTCACTTATATGAAATGAAAATTCACCTTTTTTTAGCTTTATATCTATGAGATCCTTGGGTAAACTTTTTCTATTTTTCATCGCAGTACCTACAGCAATTTTTTGTTTGTTTTTTCCTTCCATAGGCGATCAAATAGTTCTGGACTTGTGTAAAAATGGTCCATATAAATAGTGTGAGTTTTGTGATGCTCCCCTTAGTGTGTACCACATTTTGGTGGAGTGTCGTAAATATGCCCTTACCCGCCTGGCTCTTGATTTTAAAAGTGACCTACGTTTTTTACTATGTGATAGCGCGGATGCAGTTATTTGTTTACTCCGTTTTATATGCCAGGCGGATCTTTTTAATGCCATCAGAGTCACTTTTATAAAGTGGTTCATTTGGATTTTTTCTCATATTGAGATTATTTTTAACATTTTTAGTATGCTTTAATATGTTGTTTTGTCTTTTTAACACGTCTTTTAGTATGCTTTAACATGTCTGGTTTATTTGTTTTGTCTTTTTAACAAACTTATTATTATTTAAAACGTTTGTTATTTATTTTTAATTTAGTGCATACGCCTGTGGTTTTTTTATTAGCAGGTGTATCACTTAAAAAACATGGGTGTATAATCCATATTTTTTTCCCCATGGGGATTTTACTGTATCTTTAAATGGCAAGGCCCTAATGACCTCAATGTGCCGATGGGCCTTAAATAATAATAATAATAATAATAATAATAATAATAATATTTTATTATTAAATATTTTAAAACAACCAGAAATAAATAGGCCTATATTTTATTGTAAAATATATTCACTTACAGACAATTGGGTCCTCTGGTTTTTGCCTCAACTTCATTTCCACTGGAATTTAATATATGATATTCCCTTTATTTTGGCCAATTTTATTTTATTTCTCATGTGCTTGGATTCACAACTTTAGTGTTTTGGAGACATAATAAAAAACACCTTTAATACTTATCTAGTAACCAAGTATAATAAAACACACGTTAATATTCTATTCTTAGAAATGAGATAAGAACAAACATTAACCAAAGCACCAAATCAAGAGATTATAGATGAGTGGAAACACATTAAACTTGCTAAATCCCTCTTGCCAAAATTGCACTCTATATTTTCTTCTGCCCTATGACTGTAACTTTGTGGCGCTGCAAGATGAAAAAAATAAAACATGTGGCACCAACAATAAATATGAGGTGGTGGTTAAAGAAACTAAGTAAATGACTCGGTGCATTTCTGTACAATTTGTACAAAACACTATCACTATTTGGACCATAAGGGATACAGTAATTTAGTTACTTTCATTATCAAACAATGTATCACCACCTAAAACATGGGTTGACCAAAAAAAAAAAGACTTGGTTCCTTGCTAAATGAGTTAAAAGTTTCAATCTTGTTCGAATGAACTTGTTTGTTTTTCATCCTTGCTCCATATGAAGTCTGGCTTATGTTTTCTCTTAAAACTAACATTCACATATTGTCATCTAAAATTATTTAGTGTAAGTTTTTGGTAATTCCATTAGGCATAAAGATACTTAGCAAAAAAAAAAGCGTTCTTTTTTTCAATTTTAGGTTCTTGGAGTTGAACAAATTGAAGATGAAATGCAGATTATCACAAAAAAGGAATTTGAAGAATTTCAAAAGAAGCTGCGTGAGACAGGAAAAGAAGCAAATATATGATATAATTGGATCATCATACTAAATTATTTTTATTTTGTTCATCAGTAGCTTACTCCAAAATTATCACTATGAATCAGGTATTATATGAGGGGTCTAACTACAAAACTCGCACTCTCCAGTTTTCGTAATTTTAGGTAAATAATGAAAAACTAATAAAACCTTAAAAACTTTTGATTGTAACTGCCCTTACAAACACTAGTTATAATGTGTCATGAATAATAATTTAGTCAAAGAACCATGGGAACATTGTTAAATTTTGCTTTAAATATTGGAGAGTGTGAGTTTTGCAACAAAAAAAAAATTGGTGAATGTTAGTTTTGTATCTAGCCAATGTGGAGAGTGTTAGTTTTGACACCTAGATAGAGAATACAATGTTTAGGAAAAAACGTAGAAAAGCTGCTTTTTCTTATTTTAACTTCATAATTATTTTACAAGATTCAAAACATAATAATATAAGCAAAATATACAATCATCGAAAAGCTTACAAATTAATTACACACTTCTTAAATTTAAAAAGCAGGACTTTCTTCTACTTGGTGGCACTCGATGATTTCTCCCTCATTTTCCCCCACCAATCACTTCGGCCTCATCCAATGACATGTTAAAAAAAGGTTAAAGAAGTCATTAGAACTACAGTCTTCTCCTTAGTGTTTCTTGAGAAGTGAATCAATATTTTCCTTTTTTTCTTGCTTGACAAAGTTGCTTTTGGGGATGACTGCTGGTGCCAAAAGGGTTGAACTTCTACCACGTTTGGCAATGCTCTTGTTTTCTTTTATTTTTAACCTGTATGTATATTGTCCCTGGACAAGAAATGTTTATGTGTTCATAGTTTGTGCTAAGTATACTATTTTAGAGGACCTTTATCCCAAAATCCCAGGCAACTGAAGATTTAAAGTTTTTGTCTACGGTTGTCTTCCATTCTCTGTTTAAAATATCGGTTCCCAGTTTTTTCATAGTTGCAAAATTTCTTATAATGTCATTGTACTCATTTGGATCAATGATTAGCTCACACTTTTTAATATCTTTATCATTATTCCCAAATACGCGATCAGGCAGTATGAATAGGGATGTGGTATTGAAAGAAAAGTATCGATACTGTACTCGTTTGAAGTATCAGAAGAAAAATATCGATACCCTACTAGTATCGAAAGAAAAGTATCGATAACAGCTAAAATCCCCCCTCCCCATGCGGGACGAGATTTAGAATAGTCGCGCAGAAACCCCTGCTTGTGGTAAAAGGCAACTTAAAGGGAAGGCTTCTGTGCAGGATGTAGCTCATGCAGGACAAATTTATCCTATTTCTTTCCTTTCAGCTCCTTTTTTTTTTTCCTTCCCTTTTTCTCTTCCTTCCCTTTTTCTCTTCCTTCCCTTTATCTCTTTTTTCTCTTCCTTCCCTTTATCTCTTTTTTCTCTTCCTTCCCTTTATCTCTTTTTTCCTTCTTCTCCCTTCTCTTTCTTTACTTCTTTCTTCCGTTCCCCTGCCGTTCAGTATTGCACGGAAGCTTTTAGCCTCCTTTGTTTATGACCTTAGCAGTTAAAACGGCTCTTCTTGGACGATTATTGTATACCACTGCTTTTGAGCTCCTGAGTGAAAGTGCGCCGGTTGTAATATCATAGTAGAAGGGCCTAGGGATGATAATAACCGGGTACCCTACTTTGAGAAAAGACTGGTTGCGTTCACGAGGGTCCGGACGTAAAATTGGCACTTTCCTACACCCACTTGCTGCGACGACCTCTCTCTCGGCGATGCCCTATGCGAAGGTTGTCATGTCTAGCGTCGTATGGGGCCTCTCGTCGGGANCCCTCCTCGGGGAACCACCCCGAGCCCTCCTCGGGGAACCACCCCGAGCCCTCCTCGGGGAACCACCCCGAGCCCTCCTCGGGGAACCACCCCGAGCCCTCCTCGGGGAACCACCCCGAGCCCTCCTCGGGGAACCACCCCGAGCCCTCCTCGGGGAACCACCCCGAGCCCTCCTCGGGGAACCACCCCGAGCCCTCCTCGGGGAACCACCCCGAGCCCTCCTCGGGGAACCACCCCGAGCCCTCCTCGGGGAACCACCCCGAGCCCTCCTCGGGGAACCACCCCGAGCCCTCCTCGGGGAACCACCCCGAGCCCTCCTCGGGGAACCACCCCGAGCCCTCCTCGGGGAACCACCCCGAGCCCTCCTCGGGGAACCACCCCGAGCCCTCCTCGGGGAACCACCCCGAGCCCTCCTCGGGGAACCACCCCGAGCCCTCCTCGGGGAACCACCCCGAGCCCTCCTCGGGGAACCACCCCGAGCCCTCCTCGGGGAACCACCCCGAGCCCTCCTCGGGGAACCACCCCGAGCCCTCCTCGGGGAACCACCCCGAGCCCTCCTCGGGGAACCACCCCGAGCCCTCCTCGGGGAACCACCCCGAGCCCTCCTCGGGGAACCACCCCGAGCCCTCCTCGGGGAACCACCCCGAGCCCTCCTCGGGGAACCACCCCGAGCCCTCCTCGGGGAACCACCCCGAGCCCTCCTCGGGGAACCACCCCGAGCCCTCCTCGGGGAACCACCCCGAGCCCTCCTCGGGGAACCACCCCGAGCCCTCCTCGGGGAACCACCCCGAGCCCTCCTCGGGGAACCACCCCGAGCCCTCCTCGGGGAACCACCCCGAGCCCTCCTCGGGGAACCACCCCGAGCCCTCCTCGGGGAACCACCCCGAGCCCTCCTCGGGGAACCACCCCGAGCCCTCCTCGGGGAACCACCCCGAGCCCTCCTCGGGGAACCACCCCGAGCCCTCCTCGGGGAACCACCCCGAGCCCTCCTCGGGGAACCACCCCGAGCCCTCCTCGGGGAACCACCCCGAGCCCTCCTCGGGGAACCACCCCGAGCCCTCCTCGGGGAACCACCCCGAGCCCTCCTCGGGGAACCACCCCGAGCCCTCCTCGGGGAACCACCCCGAGCCCTCCTCGGGGAACCACCCCGAGCCCTCCTCGGGGAACCACCCCGAGCCCTCCTCGGGGAACCACCCCGAGCCCTCCTCGGGGAACCACCCCGAGCCCTCCTCGGGGAACCACCCCGAGCCCTCCTCGGGGAACCACCCCGAGCCCTCCTCGGGGAACCACCCCGAGCCCTCCTCGGGGAACCACCCCGAGCCCTCCTCGGGGAACCACCCCGAGCCCTCCTCGGGGAACCACCCCGAGCCCTCCTCGGGGAACCACCCCGAGCCCTCCTCGGGGAACCACCCCGAGCCCTCCTCGGGGAACCACCCCGAGCCCTCCTCGGGGAACCACCCCGAGCCCTCCTCGGGGAACCACCCCGAGCCCTCCTCGGGGAACCACCCCGAGCCCTCCTCGGGGAACCACCCCGAGCCCTCCTCGGGGAACCACCCCGAGCCCTCCTCGGGGAACCACCCCGAGCCCTCCTCGGGGAACCACCCCGAGCCCTCCTCGGGGAACCACCCCGAGCCCTCCTCGGGGAACCACCCCGAGCCCTCCTCGGGGAACCACCCCGAGCCCTCCTCGGGGAACCACCCCGAGCCCTCCTCGGGGAACCACCCCGAGCCCTCCTCGGGGAACCACCCCGAGCCCTCCTCGGGGAACCACCCCGAGCCCTCCTCGGGGAACCACCCCGAGCCCTCCTCGGGGAACCACCCCGAGCCCTCCTCGGGGAACCACCCCGAGCCCTCCTCGGGGAACCACCCCGAGCCCTCCTCGGGAAACCCCCTCGAGCCCACCTCGGGGCCCAAAATTACGTGCGGCCATTGTTGAGCCGCTCGATTCCGCCTCTGGGACACCGGAGGTTGGGTTGAATGGTGGAACAGGTGAGGCCGCAAAGGTGATTCCCACTGGTGCCTTAAAAAAGGACCAGCGAGGGACCACCAACAAAATTACATTAAAGAAAGCGGCGAAGTCCTTGACTAAACTTTCGCGCAAGGACCCACCGATCCAGTCTCTCAAGGAAAAATCAAAACCTCTCCTCAAGCGGGAGGTCCAGGAGTGACTGGGAAAGGCAAGAGGACCTTAAAAGGTCCTCAACCAATTTTTATTTTTAAGAGATAATGTTGTCTACCGACAAGCCATACTTTGATCGGGCTAGCGGAGGTGTGGCTATACTCGCACGAATAAATATATACCATAAAAATATTAATATAGTTTCTGGTCTCCAAGTGATCGCTGTCCGAATCTCCCTTACTATGGAAGTGACAGTATGCTGCAACTACCTCCCACCAGGTGAACGCGTTTCAAAGAGGAGTCTAGAGGCCCTCTTTATACAACTTCCCGCCCCCTATATCATCTTGGGGGATTTTAACGCTCATAACCTGGTGTGGGGGTCCAATTTTACAGACGCCCGTGGAAGGATGGTAGAGGATATTCTTGTCTCGGGAAACATGATGTTAATGAACACCGGGAACCAGACACACTTCTCCACCTTCAATGGTGTATTCTCTGCCATCAACCTTACTCTATGTAGCCCCGGAATTGCTGCCAACTTACTCTGGGAGGTTCATTCAGACCTATGTGGCAGCGATCACTTTTCCATTCTGCTTTCAACACTTCAAGATCTTCCCGGTATAGAACGGGTACCACAATGGGTTCTTAAACGTGCTAACTGGGATGAATTTCGCGAGCTCGCCGTATTTGATCAACCCCATTCTCCTGACGTCGATGTTAGGGTCGAAAATTTTACTTCGACGGTAATTGCAGTGGCGAGGGCTTCAATCCCTAAATCCTCGCCTTACCCGTGCCACCGTCCAGTTCCATGGTGGAACGAGGAGTGTTGGTTGGCTATCACTGACCGTCGAAGGGGCCTATGTCTCTTCCATCGACGTCCCACTAAAGATAATCTGGAGTCATTCCGTATTCTACGTGCTCGAGCTCGCCGTT
>CABFWO010005075.1:2518-21566 GCA_902155825.1 Timema genevievae
CCCGGGTTCGATTCCCGTGTCCAGGTGTCATTTTTCAATTTTTCAGAATGATATCTAACTGAACCAACTACCATTAATATAGCTTCGGCTATTTACACTTGATATTTTCTGTAAGTAAATATATTTAAGAATTTTGTAAAAAACTTAAACATAACCAACACTAAGTGTATTTTAGATGATTATAAAAGTCAATAGAAATGTTGACCTGCAATATGTATCAAAACACTCCATCAAATGTATTAGTAGCGATTGTAAATTATTTTGAATTATTCAAGTGATTAGAAATATATGTTTGACAGTTATTTTACCGTTATTCGCGCTATTTAATTAGGACCGCTTCTAATGCAATTAACAAATTGAAACCTTTATTAATTTTTAATCGTGTTCCTTTCCATCATTCGCTTTATTAAATCCCTTTACTTATGCACAGATTTGTTAAATTAGCAAAAAAAGCCACAGTTGTGGAGAATGCCAGATAGAGTCAAACGTCATTATTATAATTTAATGGATTGAATATTTAAGGTTGGCGCACACTTGTTCACATCGCATCGGTGCGTAAAATATTATATATTCTAGTTTTTCCCTGTTTTTCCCCCATTTTCATCCAAAATCAAGTAGGTAGGTAAAAGAGTCGCATGAGGTCTTAAATTGTTGAGATGTTTAAGAAGAATGCATTGTTTAGAGTTTAAATAAGGTAAATTTATAAATATATAATTTTTAAGAGGTCCCAAAATTTAAATCTGAAAGGGCAGCGTACACTTTGCGGGATCGGCTCGCTACCAATCGCATCGGACGTCAACGGACTTTCCAGAGAGAATAATTTCCGTTGCGATGCGTTACGATGCTTCAGATACGAGCTGGTCAAGTGTGCTCTCTCTACCTTCCAGCTCGCATTCCACTGGCTGCTGAACTTCGGTTGTATAGGCGTATTCCCACTACCCTTAGATCACACTCCGTGGTCAGTCTTATCACAAACTCAATGGCGAGCTTATGCCTAAAAATGAATGAAGAAAAGCCAATTAATCAGCTGTACGGTTTTACATGATATGGACCAATAATTTTGCATGGTTTTATTTTTTAATTTACAACATTTTATTTCATTGTACATTTAAACTCCTCCAAAGTACTCGATTTTCCCACAACTTATTAGCCCACAGTGCACGCTTCCGTTTTTTCTTTCTGGTAACTGCCACAGCATAAACGTCTAAAATAATTGAAGCTTTTTCTTAATTAAAGGTATCCATGGCTGCTACAAATCTGGAGCAAAGATAGTAGAGCTGTCTGGGCAAGACCATACAAATATGAGCCAAGCCGATACGACGCGGAGAGGTGTACGACAACCAGTGCAGGTGCGCGCTTGTCCGCATCGCTTTGGCTCGTATCGCTCCGAACCAGGTCGGAAAATATTCTTTATTCTAGCCTTTCCCCGTTTTCCCCCCATTTTGAACAAAAATAAAGCAGGTAGAGTTGTCGCATGACGACTTAAATTTCTGGGATTTTTTTAAAAGAAGAATTCATTGGTTGAAGTTTAAATAAGATAACTTTATTAATAATTTGTTTTAAAGTTGTCTGAAAAATTACATCCTCAAGGACAGTGTACACTTTGCGGCATCGGATGGCAAATTATTGTAGGTTAGGAAAATAATATGTTCCGTTGTGATGCATGCCAATGCGAGCCGATCAAGTGTGTGGCTGTGCGCTACCTCCCGGCTCACTTCGCACAGGCTGCTTGACTTCGGTTACATTCGGGTATGGCCGTTACCCCTCGACCACATCTGTTGGTCAGTCATATCCCAAACGCAATGGCTGGTCAATGAATATAAAATAGCGCTAATGTATTAAATCATAATTTGAAAACTAATAATAAATAAATAACAAAGCAAATAATAGGTGTAAGTATTTTATTGTAATAAAAGATAAATAAAATATTTCTGTATTGTTTCGCATATGTCTCTCCTACTCCAAGTTGCTATGAGGTTATTAATTAAATATTTAACTCAAGCTAGAAATAGAACTGTCCCTTATATCACTTAGATACTCTTCTCAAATGAAGTAGTATTGAGTAATTTGTTAGAATATATCTCTCTGACATTTTGAAATAGTGAAAACATTATTCTAATTATTTTAGTATGTGTGTAAAACTATGTAAATAACGTTTACTGTACTATCTTTCATTTTCTGATAATAAATAACTAAGGAAAAATTTGCAAAACGAATTTAAATAAATGGTAGGACACAAACCCACAAACTTTCTCATATAGTGTACTATAGCTTCAAGGTAAATTACAAAGAAAAGGTTTTCCTCATAAAACAAATTCATTATTTTGTTAATTACAATACACACTCTTTGTATATACATTTTAAACCAAATTGTTAAAATATTTTAAACACATTTCAAATTTTTTGAAATAAATTATTTTTGAAATACACTAAAATTATTTCTAATTTTAAAATTAAAAAGTCTTCGTATTTATCATGAAAAACTATTTCCAGGTGACCATTTGAACTTAATCTTCAAGGTCAATTTCGAAAATTACTAAGTATTATATAATTTGTTGTAAGCAAACTACCATTGAATTTATTTATTTTAGAAAAATAAAGATACATTATTATTGTTTATTTAAAATATTCCCCCGATATCAATTTTAAACATAATTGTTAGTGCTGCCTTTAAATTCATAAAATTTTCATCAATTTGGTCATCATTGAACTAGTATTAAATGATTATTCTTTATAAAAAAAAAGCCTATATATATGTGTGTGTGTGTGTGTGTGTGTGTGTGTGTGTGTGTGTGTAAAGCACTTAACAGATACCCATTTGACCCAAATCTTTAAAGCCATATTTTAAAACATTCAAATTTTAAAAACAGTAGTTAAAAAAATACTCTCGAACGAATTTTCCCCTAAAAACAAGTAAACAGTTTTATTTGTCGTGTAAAACACTCCCCAGATGTATATTACAAAAACGGTTTTAGCCATTTTATAAATATTTTAAATTTTCAAAAAACCCTGTCAGTACATTTTTTATTCAAAAACCAATGATACGGTTCTATTTGTCATGTCAAACAAATCCTAGGTATGCATTTTCTTTGAACATTTTTTTTAAACAATCGTTTGACATTTAAAAAAAATGTGTAACTAACAAAAATCACTCATCAGTAAGCTACCTTTAATTTGAGGGTTAGGGTCAAAATAAAAATAGTCCCAAGGTATCCCTTAAACTCAGCTTATTTTCAATCCCATTTCTTCTTTCTCGCAATTGCCACAGCACACACAGAGGAAACAACTATAACGTCCTCCTGACTAGATGCATCCATGATTGTTGCTGGTCTTATGCAGAGGAGGTAGAGCTGAGCAAGGCAATAAACTCAGAAAGGAACCGATCCGATGTGATGTGGACAAGTGTGCGTCGACATAAACAAAAAAATACGTTCTGAGCCAATTCGAGCCAATCCGCTGCATACGGCTAAGTGTGCGCCAACCCTTAGACATTTATTATAAACAATTCCATATTTATATATACGTCATGTGTAAAGAAATTTATAAAAGAAATACTTTGCTCTTAAAGTAATTTATGGAACTGTAAGTAGACTCTCAATTATCCTGGTACCCGCTTCAGTGGCTGCATGGTCTAACAAATTACTCTCGCAGTAGACCAGACTGCTGATGATGGGGAGATCGAGATTAGAATATCGATCGGGTGTACTGAGAATGTTTTTTTCCTAATGGTATTCCACTTTCCCTCCACGCAAATTCAGATATGCGTCCTCTTAATATAACCTTTCTAATCCCTAAAACCATTAGCCTAATCAGTACATAAGCTTAAAAGCCAAACGGATAGTAATACGTGGTGCACGCCTCGGTGGCATATTAGCTAACGCGCTAAACTGCCGAGGACGGTAAGATCAAGGTTCGATTCTCGGTTCGGTGAACTGGGAGTGGTTTTCCTAAATGGTTTTACCCTCTCCCTCCACGCAAATGCGGGCTTACTTCCCAATTCCTAATCCATTAGCGTGATTAGCACTTAAGCCTACAACCCGAACGGGTAGTAAGACGCGGTGCTTAAAAAAAGGTTTGATTTTTTTTTAAAATCCTGGTTGCACGGTTATTCGAAAAACACATCAAATGCAATTTAATGGTAAATTTTATCTTCCCCTGTATCCAAAATTAATATTTCCTTTATAAAATTGTGAAATTAGAAAAATAGGCCTAGTTCATGATATTTTTATACCACAAGATCAATAGTGATCATTCAGAACACTGGAACTTGCTCGAAAGACACACGTAGCCAAGAAATTAAAATCAATCAAAATTCCCGGATTGACACATGGATAAGTCGAAATCCTAATAATCAGAATACAAATAAACGGGGGCTTATACTGTATTTAATACATCTTGTTATTCTTTAAAATGAAACCAAATAAATAACATTCCTACTAGCCACTAACATCTAATCACACTAAGGGACCACTCTTATATATATATATATATATATATATATATATATAAGGATATTTGGGGGAGGTGGGTAGTATTTTCATAAGTTTTCTTAAGAGAAAGAGAGAAAAGGGAGGGGGGGTCAGAATCCATCTTACGTAATTTTTTTTATCAATGTTTATAGTGAAAAAAAATCTTTAAAAAAATTCTGTCAGAAAATAAAGATATTAATTATAAAATTTCACTTAATATTTCATTTACTTATGATGAGTATCACCTAGTTTTAATGCAATCAAAGTATTTTAAAATTTCATATCCTCCACTTTATTACTGATCCATATATATAAAAATATTTAAACCACTAAAATAATCGAATTGACCAACTAGTAAAAAATGATTATGATTGATTATTATTATGTTTCATTCTAATGAAATGAGTGATCTGACGCTCATTATGTATCCATTTTCAATAAATAATTTTCAATCCTCATTTCATTAGACAGACAGAATCACTACTTAAAGTTTTCATTAAAATTGAAAAGGAGTTCTAATTTAATTTATTTTAAATGGTCATTATTGAAAAATGAAAACAAGATTAACAGTGAGAACGCGTAAAAGAAATTTAGTACTGAATTCATTTTTCTTTTAATGTAAATATTTAGTTAATATTATTTATTTATTCTGTCATTAATCCCATGAGACTTGGATCGAATTGGAATGGTAGAATATACTTACTTGTTTGTGGGGGTTATTTGAATTTTATAGTAATATTACTATACATATTACAGTTTTGACTTAATAGCTTTAACAGTATAATTGGTTCAAGAGCATACAAAATATATACGTAAACATTAATCATAAACATTTCAACGTTACACTGAGACCACATGCGACCTTGTATTGGATTTAATTCTCAATTCATTTACGCTTGTTTTTATTTAATATATCTTCTAACTCGTGCGATAACTGCACATATATTTCACGAACAGCACCTCGCATTGATTTTATACGGCTCCATTTCCATAAATGAAGCGGTAGTTGATCAGTCTCATCATGATGATAATGATAAATGATACATGTGAACAAATTCCTTTCACTCTCAATTTCATTAAAAATGACATTTGAGAACTCACCTTTAGCTTCACATTCAATCCGTGTGCCCAAAGACGCGGCTTTGATTAATATTTAATAATTATTAACCTATAATACGTCATCTATTGGATAGTTGGAAAGTTTTTTTAAAGTAGTCTTTCTTTATTAAAACTACTATACAAATTAACAAGTTAATGCATTTATTTTTACTAGTTGATGAATATCTCAAAAATTGATCTAAAAATAGATTACTTTTCACCCCAAGTTATTATTGTTGTCTTTACGAGTTCCACTAATTTGATTTAAAAACATTACTCTTCACCATTTTTTTTATCTCGCCTCGGTAACTGCTTCTTGTAACTTTTATGTTTATAGAAACTCTAACTGTGGTCTTCGTTAATAATAAAATGAAACGTTTTATATCTTCTTTACAAACATTTTCCTTTTTTCTACCCCATTTTTAATAAGCTCAATTCAAATCTAAAAGACGTATAAGAAAAGTTTTGTTGATGAAAACGTTCCTTTGTACTCTACTTTACAAGATGCCAGGACAGTTTCATTAAATTTGGTTGCAGTATTATAATATGCTTGCCAAGGAATTCTGACACCTTTTGTCTTTCTACTGCATACTATTTATACGCATTTATATTTATAATACAACGTGACAAGTTTAATGTAATAATTAATTTAATAAGGGGAAAATAGAATGTTGAAAGTGTTAATGGTTCAAATGGCCATTTATCAGACTGCTGAGAGACGTTATTTAAGAAGTTGCTTGAGTTGTTTATTATTTCAAAATATTGTTCAAAACAAATTAGGGACAAAAAGTATCAACACACACACACCTATTAAAACTATTATATTTAAAGTTTCATAATTTAATGAAATTTCTTTGGAAATATAAAATTAGCTAATTTTCAACGACCTTTAACTTGAAATGTCACACTACTGAGCTCAAAGAAAATGGTTAGAAATATGGCAGCTAGCCTATCCCAAACAATCAAACAAAGTAATGGTTTGACAGGGTTACACCCCAATAAAGAAAATTCAGCTTGGTTTTAGTGGTTTTAAAGCTTCAGAGCTGACTTAAGAAATACTGGAGTATGTGGCTATGTCTCTTCAAGTGGGCTGCACTCCTAAATTGTTTCAGTTTCTTATCAACACTCACCATATCTTGGCACTGAGCTACTCATACAAATGTTATCATAAACACATTATAAATTCTTGTTCTAAATACCATCGTTCGTTTTTCTATAATATGCATATTATATTATTATTATTATTATTATTTTCTATTTACATTCTCTGACGCAGTGAGTACTAGACAACTCATCTGTTATCATGAGAATGCATATAAAAATTTAGAACTAACCATATTTTTGAATTTAAAACTCATAAAAACCACACCGTGAAGACCTCTCTTGCAATTTCTGATGTAAATAATAAGGGCGTGATTTCAAGTACATGGAATGTTCAACACATTTACGAGCAATGTTTTTCTTGCTCGTTAAAACTATTTAAGATAGGGGTAGTTTCGTCTGTACCTTAAAGATAATTTATGTGTAATATTTAATTCATTTTGTGATTCAGACATATATTAGGTTTTATAATTTTAAAATTAAAATTGTTGATATTAAGTATTTGAAGATTACATACTCTTCACTAAATCGTTCATACATTTATTCATTCAATCGCTTAGACACTAATGTAACGAGATCATTAATTGCCTACATTAAAATGTTTCAAATGGCATGATATGCATTTGATAATACCCAAGTCAAATAAAAAAAACTTTGAAAACACATTTCTTACGATTAATATATCTGTATACAATTCAAATTTTATTTAGAAATGAACTTATCTTAAGCATTGTAACGGGCTAATCGGGCTTAGCCCCGTTCAATTATAAGATACGAATGTTTGTTAGTACAAGCAAGTCGTTAAGAGTTAATAAAGGACAATCTTGTGTTAAATGCTACGCCCATAACGTATGTTTATTTGTTTACATACCAACTTCACCAACCTTGGCTGCAAGCGGAATGCCCCACTGGAATTAACAACACCTGAGAAAAGACCGACCGCGGCCGCAAGGGAGAGCTCCGCGTTCAACAACGAATATGAGGCAACTGAAAGCAACATGAACGCTGTTGGCCTGCTCAACTCGGGGTTCTGGAAAATTATGGAAGCTTCCCCCTCCACTCCAGTCTGACCACTCAACCACGTGAAGTCTTCATGGTATATATTCGCTGGCCCGCTTCGAAGAAAATCACAGAACACGCTGGGATCGAACCGGTACCGTTGTTTTGCAACACGCTCTCATCGATTCCAGTAAATAAACATTTCAACGTGCACATACAGTTTGGGGAATGGATCCTCTGGATAGGAGGAAGCCGCTATAGCAGCGATACTACATGGCAGGATGAATACCATCAGTCGAAAGGCTAAGATTAGGATAAGTCGACTACATGACAGTTTTTTATTAGGACCAATTGTTAGTTAGGAATAGGAAATATTCTTGGTCTGTCTTAGGGCGTTATAAGTATGCTTTGTTAGTTTAGAGTATTCAGAGTTACGTCTACTTGCTCTAGAGAACAAGTTGTAAACAGTATTTGTTTAATTCCGCGCTTCTCGCGTTTCCGAGACTGAGCCACTTGGGCCAGCCACTAGACATTACGGTGATAATTACGACACACACTATGTGTCCATTCATGTAACAAAGAGGTAGCTTGCCCGGGAAAGCGACAGTCCAAGTTAAATGGAGGCCCAGGTTTTATACCTAGTTAGGTTTATTGATGAATCACAAAAACTTGTGTTTGGTAGTTAACCTGTGGGCCGCTCTTGCTGCTCAAGATTGGCCCGTGATTTATTTGAGTTTCAATAGTTGCCTTGCTCCTCTTGGGGGCATACAACTCTTCAGTCGCTTCTGCCCCTCTGGCTCGACTGGAGTTGTCACTGAGTACTTGATCATGTACAATGAGGTCGATCGCCCTCTAGGTTCCAAAATAGTGGCACGCGTTATCGACCGGGCATGGCCCGTAGTATTTGAGGTATTTATGAATTGTTCGTACCTCTTTGGAGGTGTTTTGTACTGTACCCAAGGTCCTCTCATGTAACTGTACTGAAGCTTGCCCTATATAAGCAATTATTGTGCTTTCACAGCCGAAGTTCATTCATGGTAGAACTACTAGTAACGTAACTCAATTGTCCGAGTTATTTCTTGTGGCGCTTCACGCCTCACGCCGGCTGGCTTTGGCAAAGCTACCTCCTACTGTATTTACTTATTATACATTGTTCTTAAGGAGATTACGTGCAAAATATTGTCTATGTCTTTTGAACTATTAAATTGCATTTACTTTAATCACCTCTTTCTTTCATTTAATTCATTTATGTTATTGTGTACCCTATTTAAAATGTGCACCCCGTAGAGGTGGTGCAGCATGTTGTACATAAGTCATATACTGGGTGTTCTACTTTAATACGTTTAAGTATGTTGGAATTTGCAACCAAATTAAACCAATTCCCAATGTAACCTTGTTGTATGTACAGTAACGTACAACGCTGTTACACGGAAACCTAAGGAGTACTAAGTAAATTGAAGTGCTCTAAGAAGTAAAATTGGAGCTCTTTATGGATTGAGAATTCTATTATTTAAAAACATTGATTACTATAGAGTATGCCGTCAAACTTCATTATTAAATTATATATAAAAGTAAACCAATATGTAAATCTTAAAACACAATGCTGTGTTTGTTCGCAACCCTTTGACAGTGTTTCAAATTTGGATTATTATTATTATTATTATTATTACGACCTTACATCCTTATTTTCAAACTCATTTATGACTCTATACACAAGACTAAATCATTTCCGAAAAATCACGAGGCAAAACAGTCTCATATATTATTTCACATTCACATACAACGTTGGTGTACGTATCTAATTTGACTTGGACTATGCAGGCTTTTGTACTGTACATTTCTGCAGTTCACATACTCTTTCTCTGTAGCCCTATTTTATTACTGATTGTTCTGCTACCATTCACTGACATTTATCTTCCTTTATTTATTGATTTATTGTTGTATCTAACTTTCACTTTATGAACTGACTTATTATATCAGCACACGATTTATAAACTAACAAAAATCTAGAACAGACACAACACCCAGCCCCCAGCTTTAATTCATCACTTGGAAAAGGTAAGCCTACATTTCACCAATTATACATTTTTCGGCCATGTCAGGTATCGAACCCGGGACCCTTAACTTAGTAGACAGACACGCTACCAACTGTACTAAAGTGTTGGACTTTATCTTCCTCTTCTTATTATGGTTTTCATGTTTTTGCGCAGATGGTGTTTGAATAACATTCCATGTGTCAGCCATTTTGACGTATATAATTTCAGGGCAGCTCAGCGTTGCCAATAATTTTTTCGCATAGCTGGCCTCATAATTTTAGAGATTTTCCTACTGAAAAAAGCAGAAAGTTACATGTATCCTTGTTACAAGGAAATATCACCTTCTAAATGGTTGTCATTTACAACGTTACTGCTGCCTAGAGTCTGTTCATGATAGGTTTTTACCTGAATGACAGCTCAAAAATCAAATGTTTAGGTTTTGGGTTGCCAACACGAGAAAAAGATAACTGTTTTGTTATAAATGTTAAGTTTTTTAGTTACATTTTACATTTTACATTTAAAATAACGTAAACTTAAGCTTTCTAACACCGTTACATGACTTTTAATAATTTCTTTTCACCGAATCCGAAACAATATTTTAAACATAATTAAAAGTACCTATTCTCAGTTTTGGAATGTTATCTATGATATGTAATATATTGCATACATTGATACCTTTTAATACACACAGGCATCGTATTTACTTGAAAAATAGAATTACTTGTCATTTTTGATATATATAATAAATGGTTTTTGATTATTTTTATCGTATTTAGAAATATTTAACTGAATAAAACATTTTTATCCACTGCATGGTTGCATCATTGTAAAGAACTTGGTTCCGTCACGTTCAATCACTTGGTTTAAATTCATCTGTCGCCATTTTGAAGCTACGTTCGTTATACCTTTTGTGAAAGTGGTGTGAACAATATTGTTTAAGTGGAATGAAACAATAAACAAGCTTTGTGTCCGACCTCAAATAAATATATAAATATAATTGGCCTAGGTGACCTTGTGGTCTAGGGGTAAGGTGTTGGACTTCTGTGCTGGGGGTCCGGGGTTCAATCCTCGGTCCTGGCGCAGATTTATCTGATTGCCAAACCCTTCCTTCACCTCTGACAAGACGTATATTAATCACAACTTGTGAATGTGAGGAATTCCAGGCCTCCACCGTGGTTCGGATTAACAATCACCCTACCATTACACATTAGCGTAAGTGCGTATAACCCGAACGGTTAGTAAGACGCGGTGATAATAATAATAATAATAATTAATAAAATTGCCTAAATTACTGTGGTTAACTATCACATTCATACATTACCATATGTTTCCATCAGAGTTATCCAAAGAGACATCTGTTGGCGTAGGGATATATTAGGAAATATTTCTAGTAACTTTTTGAGCTGTCATCCAAGTCGTGAATGTATTACATACTTCTTTTCATGACCCCGGAAACAGAAAAAGTGGTCTTAACGATGCCGTCTGTCTACCCATCTGTGTGTGTGTGTGTGTGTGTGTCTGTATCTCGTCCTAGAACCGAAACCATTTTACTGATAGGGCTAAAACTTGGTATATATTCATAATGCTCCCCAGAGGAGTCTTTGGAATTAGATACTTAATTAAGTGTAGTTTACTCCAGGGCGAAAATTAGAAAAATCGATTTTCTTAAAATCTGCTATAATGAGTTTGATTAAATTTTGAATATGTCATTGTTAAACATTATAAACAAAATTACTATACTTGTATTCCTATGAAAATGACTTTAAGGGTACTTTAAATTATCGGTAATATCAAATTTTGATCATATATCCGCAACTAATTGAGATACGAAATAATTTATCATTGTAAAGGTGTATAACTGTTTTAAGTAAAAATCTTTTATTAGAACTATATTTTATAAAACCATTAGCTTATGAGTTATGACATATGAGCTATGAGCAAACATGTATATATATATATACCTGTTTTTATGGAGAACTTTTGAACTTGAAATTGATTGCTATGCTCTTGGGGGGACAGAGATTACTTTTTTCTCAATATTTCTGTGACGATTTATATTATTTCATCTATGCTTATTGGTGGATTCTTCAGCAAAAATGTAAGTTATATTATTTATTTTTACAAATAATACGAGTTTTTAGTAAACATTTCTATTTTTAGATAAAAGAGAAAATCTGTGTGGTGCACCGTATCCCTTATTAATATAGCTTTTGTTGGGTATTATTTGTTTTTAAAAAAGTTTGGTAATTTTAAAACTTTATTTTCTAAGTCTTTATCTAGATGGGCGGGTTTTATAAAGTAAAATAACTTTTTATTCCATTTCATTAGGGCAAATATTTAAAGTCATTAATATACCATACATAATTAAATGTGCCAAACAGACTTTTATATATTTAGTTATATTTTTACATCCGTACCAATACATATATTTGTAAATTTCCTAGTTCCATTTATATTTTTTGTCCAAATGCGATTTATTGAATTATCAAAGTGAATTATTTCCTTTCAAGTTTTATCACAAGCCTTAAATCAAAGAAAATACAGTAAAGTTTTAAAATTTCAACTTTTTGTGTTTACAGATGGAATCAGTCTCTCTAAGAGGTGTCAATTTGGGACTGGAAAGATAATAGTTGGTGTTTTCTGCATTGCGTATTACTACCCATCTGAACTCTAAGGTTATAATTACATTAATAAGGTAGGGATTGTGAAGGTTTAATTTATAGGAAATGTACCCTCATTTGCAAGGGAACAATGAGTGGAAAAACCATTTATAAGAAACCACCCTAATTATACCTGGGCTGTGCCTGAATAGTCTCCACACCACACACATGTACACACTTGCACACTTTTATCCAACACGCTTCTTGCACAATAAAGTGTAAAGAGTGCATTGTAATCTTCAGACATTACAGTGCACTTGGAGCTACCTGGTGTTCACTCTTGAAATATGAGTTTCCATAACAACGAGATTGATTTTTGATAGTGTTTTGTCTCTAGTGTCTTAATTACACTATATAGTGATAATATTGAACTATTTATATTACATATTTACAGTATCTCCCCAGAAAACTTTATTTATGTAAAAGGGTTTGACAAGTAGACTTACACTCGCAATATATACCGCCCCAAACATCACTAGCCAACAATTCGTACTTCATAGGAAACCCTGCCAAAAATGCATAATTAAACTCGCACTATATACCACCCCAAACATCACTAACTAACAATTCGTACTCCATAGGAAACCCTTCCAAAAAATACATAACTAAACTCACATTTATTTAAAAATTATTTATAACGGAAGTTATGTTGCTGATATAATATTAAATGCAAAATATTTTAGAAATAGAAATAAGTGAAATCAAAACGTCTTCTTCACCTGTACAAAGTTATTCATATTTCAATGAAAAGTTTAATAACTATCCCAGAACAACTCTAACAAAAACAATTACTATATATCAAATAAAATTACAGTTGTAATTTTATTTTAATTTCATACATGAACCACTTTTCCAATATACTAATTCATAATAAGAAATCATGACAAGTATAATCTCTTATCTCAAGGTAAATTAAGTACCTACCATAATTTTACATATAATATAAATAATACATAACATTTTTATTTCGCTATAAATTCTAGACTTGTGTACACAATACTTTTTTAATACAAATGGTATGTATAGTAAACAAATTACAAGTAAATTAACATATTCTATATGTAATTATGTAACACAACAAATTTTAAAATTATTTTTGGTAGGGATGCTTTCTAAATACTTGGCAGCCTATATACCATAATATTACCTTAAATTATATAGTGAAACATTAGTTGTAAAAACTTATCTCCAATATTTTAATTTTATGCCTACTTATATGCGGTGATTCTAGCGCTTTTTGGCTTAAATGTCTAATACTGGAACTAAAAATTAGCCGGACCAGTATATACATGAGAATGTCGTCTGAATGTACATAATTATTTGACCTGTCTCTGACTCTAAATAATCTTAAAATCTTCGGGTCTGGCACTCCCGTGAAAACGAAATAGTGTGAAAAGATAGTTTGACATTGAAAACATTTTATATTAAAGTACACCTTGGTTATTATTAATATTTTATAATAGTTATGATAACAAGTGACTATTAAATACAGTCTAAACTAATGCTTAAAGCGCAAAAGCTATAAATAATTTAAAAAATATATATGAGCGCTTAGAGATTACAGCCATTTGCTTTAGCGTAAATAGACTAGTCCGTCAGTCTTGATTTTTCAATATATATTTATTACTATTTATCACAATACAACAGGATCTGGCTAATGTAATATGGCCTGGTTAGAAAAATTGAATAATTTGAGCCCTCCATGTTTTCCTATGAAGTTCCTATTTAAATCATTGGTAGTAAATAACATTTAATTTGAGTTTTAAAAGGAAATATTTGGATAATTTGAAGTCTATACAGAACATTGTTAAGTTTTTCTAGCAAAGAGCTTTATTAAATAACCCCATATGCCAAGAATGTCAAATAAAGTTAATTATTGAAGCATGCTAAAAGAGAAAGCACCTAAAATGATGGAAAACCTGAGAAGATTAACTGGATCCCAACCAGATGTGAAACATGAAAGAAAATATTTTTAATGCAATCAATGAACTTGGAAGATTTTGATTATTGAGTTAAGATGAGCAAACTACAAAAAACTAGGATCACTAATTGTTTTTCACTATCATGTCATTTAAATGCAAAAATTGTTTAGTTCTGCAATGTTCGTAGTCCTACGTCCATTTTTCCAACTTTTATATTTTGTGTTTAATATTTTCCTGTTTTTTCCATGTGTGTACAATACATATTGTGTATGTGTGTTTTATACAGACTATATAGAATATGTGTGTTTATATATAGCATATTTTGCGATTATTAGTTTATTGTGCTAGAGCTGCCTATATATTTACACATAAAAATGGTTAATTTGAATTTAGGATATTTTGAATTTTTTCAGATATCCCTTGGACTTCTTCTAACTAAACAAGTTATACGGTATTATTTACTGTACATGTCTATTTTCTCGTCATTAATCTACTTAAGCAATACAGTATTATTCATAGCTTTACTTTATTTATATTTTTTCCACTAAAATATATTTCCTTTAAAAATATATTTTAACGCTACAGAAAGACACACATGCAAATGAACAAAGAACACAGAAAAAGATATTGGTTTAACAATGCACTATACGAATTTCATTTAAAATTATCTTTTTAACTAAAGTGCGCGATAAAGGATAAATCGTAGCCATCCTTTGGTTTAATGCAATGTAAAATTACATCAGAATACTTGAGAGATAATTTAGACACCATTAAAAATTATTTCCACCATTTAATTCAAAGTAAATATCATTTCCAAATGTACTCAGCTTCTAAGGACCTTTGGAAGGACTATTCAAACATGGCCCCGGTCGGGATTTGAATCCTGTCCTTCCCGCTACCAGCAAACAAGACAAAACGATCTTGACGTTTATTCCACATGGCCACCGATAAAGATAGGATATTTGGGGCTAGTTGTTTATTTTTATCAGCATTTAAAGTTAAAAATATAAAAATACCATCACAGGCAGTGACAAGTGGAGTTAGATCAGTTTTGCAGTAGAGTTTGTCGAATCGGGAGGTTGTTTGGAAAGCTGTGGCAGGATTTTCCTCGAGTTCATCTGTGTAGGATTATCGGGCCTAATTACCAACATAGCAGCGCTGTTTCCTCTGAGGATCCCTCGTAATTACCCTCCCTTCTCTTTCCCGGGCTATCTGATGTTCGCTAGCTCCCTAGCTAGATCCTGTCTACAAATGGAGCTGTACAATTCGCAAAAATGATAAAACCTTTACACTAATTTCTGATCAAATGAAGTAACTCGCAAAAATGTCATAGTATCCTCTTTAAGCCATATGCTCACAGTTTACATCCAAATACCCATAGGAATCTCTCAGTGAACGAAAAAAAAGGGTCAGACAACGCGTTTTTATCGTGAATCCTAAATACCACAAATTGATGTGGGCATTTAAAAATGATCACAAACCTCTCTAATCCATCATATTCTATTCAAACGTGACGTTATCCTAACATAACCTCTTCGTTAAATAATCACTATGATCGTTAACGTTTTCAACAGTAGAATTAAATTTTTCATGAATGAATTCCTTCGTTTTCTTATTCTGTTACTCAGATTCACTTTTATTGTCAGTCATGACTTTGTGAAAACCAGGAGTGGAGGTTGAGAGAGCAGGCAGGCAAAGCTTGCCATGAATAAATTCGCTCCATAAACAATGTGGAATTTATCAATTGTCCAAAGCATAATGTGGTATTTCTGAATTGTCTACAACACGAAGTAATATATCTGAATCGTTCACACCGTGATGCGGTATTTATGAATCGTTCACAACGCAATGTGGTATTTCTGAATTTGTTCACAAGACGATGTGGTATTTCTGAATCGTCCATAGCGTGATGTGGTATTTCGGAACTGTCCACAACATGGTGTGGTATTTCTGAATCGTTCAAACGCTATGTAGTATTTTTGAATCATTCACAACGTGATGTGGTATTTCTGAACTGTCCACAACACTATGTGGTATTTCTGTTCATTCATACCTCGATGTGGTATTTATGAACTGTCCATAGCGTGAAGTAGTATTTCTTGATCGTCCAATACGCGATATAGTATTCATGGATATCCTAGATTGATATGTGGTATTTTTGAACTGTCCATAACGTGAAGTAGTATTTCTTGATCGTCCAATACGCGATATAGTATTCATGGATATCCTAGATTGATATGTGGTATTTATGAACCACCAACGTGAAGTTGTAGTTCCTAATCATCCACAGCACGATGTGGTATCTATGAATCGGCTTCAACTCTTAAATGTATTTCCAAACTGTCTACAACGTGATGTGGTATTTCTAAACCATCCACTATGTTCGGTGGTGTTTTTGAATAATAGTCCATTCATAATGTAATATTTTGGAACCACACACAATGCAATGTGGTATTCTGGAATTGTTCACAATCAATGAGATATCTCTGAATCGTCAATAACGCGATGTAGTATTTTTGAATCGTCCTCAATAATTTTCTTATAAGCTAACGATAAAATTAGAGTTGTAAATTTTCTTGGTGCTTTTCAAGAAAAAATAAATTTCCATTATAAAGTACCTATAAATATATATATATATATACATATATACATATATATATATATATATTAATAGCTAAAATATTTCTTTGCAATAATAAAACATTAAAATTCATTTTAAAATATGTCTTAAATATTTACTTAGAATCCATATTTATGGTCTTTGGATTTAAGAAAATAGAAAGCCTCTTTAGCCCTAAGTAAATATTCCACAGCTTTTATTCTGTTTTGTTTTATTTTATGTCGTTTAATTTTGTAATCATGAAAGGAATGCGATGGCATTATAAGAATGAAAAATGCAATATTACTCTTGTAAATAACAGCTTTGTTACTGTAGCTTAATCTAGATGGATACAAATTGTGTGCTTACAAGACGTATGTTATTTGAATCCCATTATCATTATTAGAATACAATTAACTTGTTGTTCTCTAAGGCATTACGATAATATGCCACCATTTTAATTTATCAAAGTGACATTATTTAAAAGTTAAGTCTATTCTTGAGTGGGTGTAAATAAACTGAGCAAATTTGCTCTCAAACTTCACCAAATTTTTAATGGACACGGATTTAAGTGCATTTTTCAAAGTTGCGCCGGTGCATCTTACCCCTTTAGTGAATCCAGGCCCAGTATTTTATCTTTTATTTTGTAGTTGTCCCTAGGGCTTTCTTCTCTCTAGTTTCCTTGACCATACTTTGCTCAAGTAGGTTACAAACAATTAAGTACAAAACAGAAAACTATAGTAATTTATTTTCATTTTTCACTATAGGGGCAGCGAATGTCACAAACCAGGGAATCAAACCGAAATTTTTATCGGTTCTTGTTCCGGTTCCTGTCCTCTAAGCAAACATTTTAAAGATTCCGTTTCTGGTTCCGGTTAGAGCACAATAAATGTTCCGGTTATTTTCGGTTCCTGATAGTGTTCCGGTTCTGGTTCCAGTTCTTTAATTTTTATTTTTTTAATCTTATTACAGCGTCTTTCTATCAATTCGGGCTAAGTTAATGTACTAATTTCGATAGTGGTTTTTTAATGAATGAGGAAGGTTATATTTTTATATTTAGAGTAAGTGTATCTGCGCTGGCAGGGAAGGAAAGCGGAGAACCACTTTGGAAATTACCCTCTGGATCAAAAGTATTGCTAGATTTAAAAAAAATATTATAACGCACCTTAATAACAATAGTGCAGCCTTATAATTTGCATCTTGATCTTTCACCGTCAATCTCATAGTCAAAAAACTTCTGAACTAAGTTTTCTTTAACTCACCCCATCAATATTATTATTTAAACCACTTACTAACAAACAACAATAATCACCTCTGCACTGTACACAAGGAACACATTCACTGAGCTACTTCCTAATTTAAACTTGAGAGAACGAATTTAAAGTTTGCATTTTGCCACCCTCCATTTCCCTTTTCCTGCTATTATAAGCTGTTCAACCAACCACCAGATTATCAGTTTTCACTTCCAGGAAGTACTAGGTACAATAGGCTTAAGCCGGCCCCACACTTAGAGGTTAACCTTACCGTGACGCCTGTCCGGTCCTACCTGACAGGTCTTCTGTCCATACACTATTCAGTTTTACCCATTGATCTCTATAATATAACTGGATGGACATCTGTGGCTGAAATTTTCGAGCTGTCATCTGCATAGCATTGTGTAAGAGAGAAGGAAACTTTCGGGTATCTCTTTCTCTCTTACACCCATACAAGGCAATGTGGCAATTTGACATCGTTCATTAATTTGATTGAATATATGAGATACATCACTGTGTGAATGGTTAAATTAAATAAATATGTTTGTTTTTCTTTAAATAAGTTGATGTAGCCTAATATATACGATGATTTTTGAAGGAAGCTCGCTTGTAAGGCTTTATCTCGTACCAGAATCTTACCCTATAGTTGTATTTAGTTAGCTTAAAAGACCTTCCAAAAGGAAATTTCTACTTCTGTTCTAAATTGCCGTTTATCCTACCAAAATATTATATATATGATAGTATTCTGGTACGAAATAAGGCCTTACAGATTGGGATTTTTACTAAAGTCAGGGTTTAGTAGATACTGTACTTCCTACAAGCCAATAACCTAAATTATCATTTGAACGTAAGACTTCTACACAAAGTGTGTCATTCAAACAAATGTAATACAGTTTTTAGCTAACTTGTTT
>CABFWO010005075.1:32765-53747 GCA_902155825.1 Timema genevievae
GGGGGCGAATCTACACAGCTATACTGGCTCCCTATCTGGCAGGAACTAACACTTGTCATTGAAATCAAACATGCATGATTATCTCGGAAACGGGAAAGCTAGACACTTTCTCCAAGACACCTTTTTTGTTAATTTTTATTCCATGTTTTGTAATCTTAAGTCGAAATCGCTTATACTTATTCTGACATATTTTATTGCAAAGAAATATGTTACAACACCCTCTTTTTAATATGATGGGGGTGGGTAGCGGTAACAGCACATTTAGTTTATTAATGATCAAAGTTTCAATAAGTAGAATACAAAGATTCTTTGTAATGCCCTAAGCAGTTTTCATAATATTTCACACACCAGTCGTTTTTAGCTCTATCTTTAGGGGTGTATACTGCCCTTAATATTTAAGATGGAACCTAGGTTTCTGATGTGAATTATTCTATTTTCACCCAAGGAATAGCCAGCAAAAGTTTGATGTAATGTTTTAGATACACGTTGTATATTTGAAATTAATCGGAGCAATATATGCGTTTTATAGATTTCGAGAATAAATCCAAGATGGCGGCCAATATGGTGGCTTTACCATTCTTAGATTTGTCTAGAATTTTGATATGTTGTTGGGGATACTATTCCAAGTCTAAAAACCCTTACTTTATTTCTTTTACAATTTGTTTGATGTTTAACCTTTTGTTCACATAAAATGACTGGGCTATTACTGTAAAATGTTTCCCTATTTAAATAAGACCTTAATGACTAACGTATTAGTTATAAGCTACTGTGAGAGATATATTCCTTTTTAGTACGGTAGGTATAACTTTCAAGGTTGTGACACATTTCCTCCTGCCAAAAGTCACCATCTCGTTCGATTTTCTCAATATTAACCTTTTTTTTGTATAAACTACAAAATAGCAAGATCAATACTAAATATAAAAAAAATATATGCTAATGAAGTTCTCACAAATTATATCTCATCACCATTGGTCAGGCAAGCCCTTATTGAATAAGTGCAACTATATCATTATGATGATATATATTCTCAGGTAGAAGCCCTAAAGCTGTATCAAATTAAATTAGCTGGAAAATGACAAACAGTACACGGGAATCGAAATTGAGAAATTTGGCTATAGGACTTTGTACTAATGCTTTATCACTGAGATAACCGGGTACGTCTCGTGCCCAGAGGGGGGGGGGAGGGGGGGGATGGGCTAACAGCAATGGCTCCAGAACTACTATAAGTCTAGCATTGGTGCGGGGTAAAATATCCCAACCTTGTCCACGGGGCTCCAGGAAATGGGGGGGCCTTTAGGTAGAAAAAAAGATTTTAGATGAGGTAGCTATACAATTAAAGTTTGATAGACAGATAGAGAAAGAACTCCAGATAATCAAATAAATCAGTTTTAATTGAGACTTTGGGAAACAGGGGAAAGGGGGCAGAAAAAACCTAATTAGGTGAGGCAGAAAACTGAAATTTGCCGGGAATATAGAAGGCTTTCTCCAATAATAAAATAAGTGTCAAGTACTGTATTTACTATTTAGAAAAGGGCCTAAAAATGGGTTGGGGAATATTAGCTTAAAATCTCTTCAAAATAAATATAAACTATTCTTTTCGGCATGGAGGAAAATTTAAATTGGCCAATTTTGTAAAAGGACCACTCAAAATAACCGTAAAATCTGTAAAGTTTGGAATTTAAAAATAAGGTGTGGAAAATGGCTAATATAAAAAACAAATGTCTCTTTATGTTAGAAAATTTTAATTTTGTCGAGGCAGACGAAAATTTTAAAAATAGACGATTACAAAAACTAAAGATTATCTAGAAGGGGATCCATTAGCTTTGCAATAACAAAGCTAAAATCAAAGAATAAACTAGCGCCTTACTAGCAGCTACATAACAATTAAAAATATAAACAAATTCTGGTGGCACGGTGAATCGTGATGCTATTTATAAAACGTAGATGTTTACTATTCAATACGTTTCTGTAACAGAAGATATTTTTTTAAAGCTCGTTGGTGAATATGGTGATGCTCTTCTATCCAAAATATTTATGTAACAATGTCTATTAGTTTGTTTATCTTATTTTATGATCGTGTTTAGCTAAATACTGCGTTGTTAATAAACTGCGTTTGTTTGTGCACCCAATTTGTGAACAAGGTAATATTTTGTCTCGAATATCTTATTTTATAATTATCATGATTGGTTTATGATTGCCAAAGTTATCTCAGGATTGTACATCTAGGAACTATTAAAAAGTGGGCTGCTAGATTTTATACTTTTTAATTTGAAATAGTTTTGAGGTTTTTAACCGTTCTATTACTCTTGTCTAAAACCTAGAATGTTTATGTAAATAATCCATTTAATAATTTTATCCGTCCCACCAGATGTCGTTGGAAACGAATTATTATGTTTAAGTGTTTAATCGTAGGTCCCAATTATTATAGTTAAAAGTACAGTTAATTCCATTAAGTTATAACAAGGACAAGGGAATCGAACCGGAGACATTTATCTTTGTGTGGCAGTTCTTTATGCTATATTTAGTCATATAATATACTGATAAGTTCTTATATATTATTTAAGTAAGCAACTGAGTCTATATCGGTTACAGCTGTTGAGATTACATACGAATACAGTATAGTTCAAAATATGAAATAAATAGCCTACATTGTATGAGTTCATTTTATAATATTTGGTAATACATCTTGTATTCGGCTAAAAACATACATCTCTCTATTAATATTTTTCTATATTTGACCCAAAGAAATTAATATTTAACCAAAATAGTTGTAAATTTGGAGGCCGCTGGTCAGAGGTATTATTCATACCACATTTAACCTATTGCCATTTACAGATGGGTCCAAGTTTGAATCTCATCTGGATACTCTTTTGGTTTTACAAGAAATAGAAGCACATAACTTAAAAAGTTTTTGTTAAAATTAACACAACATGCCAAACTATGAAAAGCAATTTTATAGTCCCCTTAGTATGTTTATTACAGGGATTAGTAACCACTACCTGCATCGGTGGGCACGTGGTCTCCATGGTGTGAGCCCGCAAGCGATCTATACCAACCGAGTAGCTCCTCAACTGTCCTCACGAGGCTGAGTTGACCTCATTCCAGACACACTGCTTAACAGAAAAATTCTGAAGGTGCCAGGGGTCGATCCCAGGACATCTGGATCTGTGTTTTTCTATGAAAGTGTTCTTCATTTGCTGAATTCTAATAGTGTCCAACCCAGTGGTTCTCAAACCCTGTTCCACGGTCGAAGCCATAGGGAAGCCATAGCCACTACATATTCTCTGAAATAGCTGTCTTTTATAGCTTAATAAAGAAATGAGAGTGGGAAATTATCCAAACTCAGTACATCCAGCCGGGATTCGAGTCTTGACTTCCCCGTCACCGACAAACCAGACTAGACGAGCTTGATGTTTAGTTCGTGTGCTTATAAGTGTCTAACTAAGAAATCCCGTGACTGCTCTACATACATTTGTCAAATGATAATTTTATTACTAACTGTGTCTACCATACGAAAAAATATTATAAGTGCTGAGATTTTAAAAAGGAACTTTCTTCATTTATTTAATAACGTTTGAATACACGGACGAGTTCCACCATAAAGTAAAGCAGAATCAACTTGTGAATGTGGGGAATGCCAGGCCTCCACCGTGGTTCGGATTCCACGTTAAACTGTAGGTCCTCCATTTCATCTCACAATCACCCTACCATTACACATTAGCGTAAGTGCGTATAACCCGTACGGGTAGTAAGACGCGGTGCTAATAATAATAATAAAGCAGAATGAAGTCATGTCTTCCACTTCGGTGGGTGAATGATCCAGGTCACGGTGTCACTCTCGCATTAGACTAATTGACAATGTTGGGGAGATGAGGTTTCGAATCCCAGTTGGATGTAATGAGGGTAGTTTTTCCTGAATTGTTTTCCACTCCCCTGCTAATCCTGGTAATTTACCTCTAAATTCTACCTTCCTTATCCCTAGAAAATTAGCATAATTAGTACATATGCGTATAGCCTGGATGAGTAGTAAGACCCGGTGGCAAAAAGTCATATACGCAGGTTATTGTAGCACTAGAAAAATATAAACACAAACTTAGCATATTCTCTTTAAAACCGAAAGAACATTTTGGCTTAAACTCGAGCAAAACTTATCAATAACTGTCATGTGAATGGTCTGTCAAAGAGACGGCTGGCTCCTTATCACTTCTCCCTTCTTCAGTGTACTCTTACCCGCCTCGGTGACGTAGTTGGCTAACGCGCTAGTCGTGTTGAGCTCGACTGCCGAGAACGGGGAGATCAAGGTTCGAATCTCGGTCGGGTGAACTGAGGGTGGTTTTTCCTAAATAGTTTTCCATTCTCCCTCCACGCAAATGAGGGTTCACTTCCTCTAAATTCAACCTTTCCAATTCCTAACCCATTAGTGTAATTAGTACTTAATCGTATAACCCGAACGGGTAGTAAGACGAGGTGCTAAATATTATTATTGTTATTCAGTGTACTCTTGCCCAACAAGTTGTTTTTCTTCTGTTCTACATTCTCCCTCCCCCTCCTCCCTTCATCGTTATCCATGATGGCCGTGCGCTCGGTCAGCCAACACTCGGCAGCAGCACTAACTGGGCCCAGGTATAGATTCTAATTTAACTAATATCTTAATTTTTTGTGTTGTGCCCAAAGGATTTTATAACGAAATTTTTATCTCACAGCTCATAGCTAGGACCCTATGGTTTTAATTTAGTCTAGTTATCTATATTTCTTTGGTAAAATGAAGGTTTTATTGACAATTGACTATTTTTTTATCGTCGAGGAAATAAAAAAACAAAAATTAAACCATAAAATCCAAGAGAAACAATTTTTTTTCTTAAATGTACTCCTATTAATTGCTGATAAACTAGTTTAATAAAACGCACGTGTTTCGGTATATCTTTCGAGTAGTATGGTGGCCTCTTAACCTTCCAAAGGCAGGTTTCATTTTTATACATCTCCAAAAATACAATTGTTAATTTATTACTGTACTCTTTTGGAGCTACCATTTCCGTAGTAAGCACTTTATTTGGAAAACTATTTTAAATTGTGTTTGAGAAATTGAAAAAAATTATTTAAAGGTTGTAAATTAAACCCTATACTATACGTCTGTATGATAATTAATTAGGATACAAATTTAACTACACTTAATACACTATTGGACTAATAAAACTTATTATTGAATTACTAATTGAATATCTGACATACACGTGTAGCACTCCAGAGTTAACAAAGAACTGACGACCTTACCTGTGTATGCCACTATACGACCAGTTTAACCTGTCAGGGAAAAATATCAAGCTATGTTTGATTTTCAACAGGTCTTAAAAATAACTGAACAGGCAGACAGGTTTTCCCGTATACGATCAGTTTTACCTGTCAGGTCAGACCGGACAGGTGTCACCGTACGGTGAGCCTGTAACTGTAGAGGGCCCTTTAGACTGCGTGTCCAAAAGAGATGATTTCTTAATTTCTGTATTTCAACTTCTGAGGATTGTGGTATTATCTGCTATCTATAAAAGATAAATACATCTTCTTAAACCTCTAGCTTAAACATTAAAGTGAGAAAACAGCAAACAATGTGACACTCATGATATTTCTCGGGAATCTAAACTCATTAGTGTGTATTGCTAAGGGCTTATTAACTCTTTTCTAATCACCTTAGAAAAGAGGTTTCAAACAACATCAAGCAATTTCAGAACTTACTGAGAAAGGGGGAAACACAACATTTCAAAATTAAACTAAGCTTAGGAAAGAAAAAAAGATTGTGCAACATCACAAAATTATATACAATTCTGTATAACTAGGAATATTTAAGAACATCTTAGAACCTTTATGAACCTAAGATTATTTAATGATTCCAATTCCGCTTCCGGTTCTTCAGAATAGTGTTCTTAGGGTTCCGGTTCCGATACCAGTTACTTAAAAATAAATGTTAATTTTGTTTATCGGTTCCGGTTCCTGTTCCGGTTCGACTCCCTGTCATAAACCCACCTAACATGACTTACAATTTCATTGCAACGTACCCGTGTTTTTTTAAAAATATGGTGAGGAGAGGGAGGGGATGGGAGACGGCTGATTATTTCCTTAATTTTATGCTTATATGTAGACTTATGTATAGTTTGTTTATCGCAAAGATCAAAGGGCGAAACGTTGTAGAAAGCATACATATAGCTAAGCAAAAAAGGGAACGTTTCAAAATATAAAAGTATCAATATTTCATATAACTCACATAATTATGGCCCACTTCGGTGGCCACATGGTCTAAGACATCACTCTCGAAATATACTAGACTGCTGAAGATGGGGAGATAAGGGTTCGATACTGGTCAGGTGTACTGAGGATGGTTTTCCCTAAATGGTTTACAACTCTCTCTCTCACCATACAAATGCGGGTACACCTCCTATAAATTCAAACTTCCTCATCCCTAACACATTTGAGTAATTAGTACATAGGTGTAGCACAACCCAACCTGGTAGTAAGACAAGTGTTGCTAAAATTAACATAATTATGACCCACACATGGGGTCGAATGATCTGCACTAAAGCATGGGTTCTGAGCCTTTCGATGATTACAGAGCTACAATGGATAGCCCGATATGTCCACATATTCCCATCTCCAAACTGTCGAAATCATCATCGTTATCACCAGCACTATTAGATACCAGTATAACCTCAAAATATGTTCATTGCGTGGTTTTACTTTGCATATGGATAGCCAGGAACAGAACAACAGAAAGAAAATCATCCTGTATATTTATAAAATAAACAAACGCAAATAACAAATACACAAGTAAACTAGTGAGATTTTTGCTGATGTTTTTGTGCAGTCAAAACATCTATTTGCCTCAATCAGTTTTTTTTTCGCAGTGCGTTTTACTACCTGCTCAAGTCATTCGTATAATGTACTAGTTACGTTAATGGTCTAACGCGCTACTCTCACAATAGACTTGACTGCCAATGACAGGAAGACCGGGGTTTGAATCCTGATTGGGTGTACTGAGAGTGGCTTTTCCTAAATGGTTATCCACTCTCCTCCACACAAATGCGGATACACTTCCTCTGACTTCAATATTCCTCATTCCTAAATCAACAACGTAATTAATACATATGCGTATATCCTGGACAGGTAGCAAGACGGGGTGCTAAAAAAAATAAAAAATTAAGGTTAAGGGATACAACATTTTAAATATAGAACACTAGCTATCTATTAAAAAAATATTGCACGGTTGAATAAATAAAATGAAATCTTAATTTTAAAATAAACAAAAGGGTTATATTTCAATAAAGTAACATATTATAGACTCATTTTATGACTTTACACTCGTTTAAGTTTCTCGTAAAATGAAACGTGAGTTTATTTTACAAAACCATTTATTTATGTTTTAATCTTAGGTCTAGTCTTCTCTTTTCAAGTATAGCCTGTGTTAAAAATCGTCTATTAAAATAATTAACCTTCTTCCAACAATAAAAAGTATAATCAAGGGCGCAGAAAGGGGAGCGTCCTGAGTGCCCAGACCCCCTGGAATTTGTTGGACCCTTTTGGGATTATATTTAACTTGTACAAACTTAGTGACATTATAGTTTTTTACTTTTACTACAGCTTTGATAATCTTATCAACTAAATAGTAGCTAATATTTTAATATCCATCTTCAAGATGCATCTGATAAAACTTCCGATTGTAAAACAAGCCCTGTAAACATTTCAAATGCCTTTATTTTCCTATATTATATATTGTATTGGAAAACAAAGGACATTTTTGGAATGAGCAGTAAGTGAGGTCCAAGAAAAGGAGGTAGACATTTTTGCTATATCCTGTAAGATCTTACCTGAGGAATTAACAACTGGAAAGAGTAACTAAAATAAAATAACAACTGTTAGATATGGAGTTTGTAGCTTAGATAGGCAAGTTTACTGCCCTTCCCCCAGCCATTCTTTCAAAACGCCTACCTACTCAAAATATTATATTGTAGCTATGAAAATTTGAAATCATACACACAATTTTAGTAGCATTCCAAGATTATAAAAGGTTTTGTTCGGAGAAGGATATCAGTGGTAAAATAATAAAGGTCTGTAGCTAATATATATTATTTGTGTTAGCTACATAAAGATATGTCATATCTTATAAAAAAACGTAAATATAGGTCCACGCTTGACATCTGGTTAGTAAAAGAACCACCAGCAGAAACTAATTCTTCATGACACACCAAAGAGGTGAATTGTTTCTAGATTTTTTTATTTCCCCACATTTCACAACTTATTCGGTTATATAAGTAGGCTACTATATACGATATTGTTGTAAGAATGATAGAGGTAGAATGTAGAGGAAATGTACCCAGATTTGCGTGGGAGTAGCGTGGGAAGTCATTTAGGAAAATTGAGCTTCAGTATACTAGGCCAGAATCAAAACCCTGCCGTACCCGTCACCGGCAAACAAGACTTTATATTGACCATGTGCTCACTGGCGTGGGTAGTAATAATGTCATTACTGCTAATAGTAACAATATTATATTCGCTTATTAAGATAACAATATTATTATATAATTTTGCCTACAAAACGCTTTATTCTTTTTTAACATATCTATTTTTACTTTCTAATATAAAGAGAAAATATTGCAATCGTGAAAAAACTCGACACCGAAACTATGCCGAATATTGACATTTAATGTGCCTCTAAAACAAAAAAAATTGGATATGAAAATTCTGTGTCCCTCGGTTTGTCTGTACCTGGTGCCACAACCGAAATTATTTAATGGATTTTGTTCAAATTTGATATTTAGACATTATATGTTATTACCTTCAGCCGTTTTTTAAAGTTTAAATAAGGGTTGTTTGTTGATTAATATTTTTGAAAAATTTTAAATTTTTCAAAAATGGCTATAGTAATTTTGTTTAAAATGATTATCTGAATTGTATTTGACATGACAGATAATACTATTTTTATCTTCTCGCTATCTTACAGGTAGAGAAAGTATTGTGATCGTCAAAAAAATCGAACTCGAGATTTTTCATCACCCCCCAAATCCAAAAAAGTGGTTTTTGAATTTCCGTCTGTCTCTCTCTCTGTCTGTACCTCAGACTAAAGCCTGACTGTTTTACTGATTGGGCTAAAACTTGGTACCTAAGGTTTTCATACGGTTGCCCCGAGGGGCTTTTTGAATTGTATATCTAATCCTAGAATTAAGGGTATTTTACTGAAAGGCAAAAAGAGAAAAAATCGATTTACTCAAAATCGGCTATAACGATTTTGATTAAATTTCATTTATTAGCATCTATAAATATTCCAAACAAAATGGCTACCCTCAATATTTCGTCAAAATGACTTTAAGGACAAGTCTAATGCGTAAATTCTTATTATTTATCATATCTCCGTAACTCTTTGAGATATGAAATTACTGATTATTGCAAATGTTTGTATTTACAATACAAATATTTTATTTGAAATATATTTTTATAAGACAATGACTTTCAAGCTATACGCAAGTTTATGTTTATATATATATATATATATATATAAACTTTTCTAACATTAAAGGTAAAGTATTGCGACCGTAAAAGAAATCTAACGTGAACTGTTGAAGGATGTCGACGTCTCATCACCCCCCGAACGCTAAAAAGTGGATTTGCTATGTCGTCTGTCTGTCTGTTTAACCCTAAAATTAAGAGTAAATAAATAAAAAGCGAAAAGGGAAAAAATCGATTTTCTCAAAATCCGCTTTAACGATTTTGATTAAAGTTCGTATCTATGCGTTGATTAAGATTATAAATAAAATGGTTATCTCCATATTCCTATGAAAATTAATTTTAAGGTACTTTACAGAAGCAGACATTTCCGTATCTCCGCAACTATTTGAGGTACTAAATAACTTATCATTGCAAAATTGTAGTACTATTAAAAATAAAAAACTTTTATTTGAAACATGTGATTATAAAACCAACAGTTTCTGAGATATTGGCAAATATATTAATACAATTTTGTGAGTTTTAGTTGTAAAGAGATACTACCTAAGTTTTAACGCAATAATTCTGTGATGCCATAGAGTAATTATATATAAGTAAGCCTTTCAAAAAATTGTTATTTTTCCTTTAACTTCTTAGGACAAAAGTTTGTACAACAATGATCTATCTCCTTCATTTTAGACTCAATAGTCAATATTTACATTTTTTATTGGTCAAAATTTATAAATGAGGAACTGAATAGCAATGCGATGACCTCAAGATGTGCATCACCTAATAAAATGTTATAATTTTAACCAGAAGTCAAAATTTTGATACAAAGTGTTGACCCTTGTGGATCCAAAATCGATAATTTTTATTGGTCCAAACATACAAATTCTTTCTTTAAAAATAAAATAATAAAATTTAAAATTGGGACTCAAAAAATGTTTTACGTAAGTATAGTGCAATATATGCTTGGGTTTGCTAGTGTATATTATTTTGTTTCACATATATTACGAGTTTTGAGTAACTATCTCTATTTTTAAAAAAATAGAGCGAGAAAATCCGTGCGGAGTTCCATACCATTTATTTGGTAGAAAATTTGTTTAGTGGTAGTTTGCTCAAGAATAATTTTTGAAAGTTTGATGTTGCTCAAAAATTGTTCTACGATTTTTTAAAAATGTATATCATAGGATTGTTTTACATTATGACTTTCAAGGGCGTAGAAAGGCTGGGAGGGTCTGGACCCCCCTGATATTTGATTTTCTCCCCATAGGCGGGTCCATATATATGTATACAAACTTTTATAGGCTAAATATATAGTAAGATTTTCTATTGGATCCCCCCTAAACCTCCCCCCCACCTCCCCCATGGAAAAAATAGATTTCTACGCACTCGATTTTAACGCTTGTTTGTCAAAACACGGGTAGAATATAAACATGATTCAAGCGTGAAGTAACATGACTCCCCTGGTTGTGTAAGTCGACTGCTCCAAGGAGATGCGACCCAAGCGGCACAAGGCGTAACTATCAACAAACAACCGATCAGTTGCTGTAGCGGCAGATGACTGGAAAGTGCGTTTATTTGTGTGTTCGTTTCTTGTTTTGACACTAGACGTTTGCTGCATGATCACATCGGGTAAGTAGTAGCTAAATTATTTTTTACTAATTAACCATATTATTTGAGCTGAACTTTATGTCATAAAATATCTCAGAAACTGTTTTATTACTTGTAGTTTCAAAGGTAAACATTATGCTTTTGGAGCTACATATTATCTAACACATTCATTACAATGACGTGCCCCTAAATGTAGGCACAAAGCTCTGTCAATAAGGTTAGAAACTCATATAACACCACGTGATTAATCTTGAAAGCGTGATATCGACTATTTGAATCTAAATAATTATTATAGTAATAATTGTCATATACGTGGTCTTGGGGGGCTTTTATAAATACATCTAATATAAAAAAGTTATTAAAATGTTAAGAATTACCAATTGAAACTTAACTTAAGATTTTATTATTAGAGGTCTTTCTCTATCGCATCTAACCACCCGCTTGGTATACCCACATTTAATTACACTCCTGGGGTAGGGATGAGGAGGGGAAAAAAATTGAAAAAAATTGAGCCCACTTTATTGTTTTGGGAGAATGGGAAACGATTTAGGAAAACCTAACCTCAACACACCCATCCGGGAATCGAAACCCAAACCTCTCTTCACAAGCAAGAGCAAACACACCACAATAGACGAGCATGAAGTTTAGTTAGTCCACGTGACTACCAATGCGGCATTTGGGGATTTTTTTACGTAAGCATTCAAATAAACTAATGCCGGTAACGTAGCTGTACCATGACGAATTATAGACCTGTATTCTAAATGCGGGTAATGTATGATGAAATAAAAAAGTGCTATAAGGTTTCTATGAGCCAAACATTATAGATATTTAGTTAACCTACAACTTTGGTGGGTCCTAATAATAATAGGGTTTGAATCCTGTTCAAAAAATAAAGTATGTACTTAATATTTTTATAATACCTGGTGACAAACATGGACAACACTTTGTTCACCCTGAAACAAAAAAAAGTAATACTGCTCTACTGTTTGTTGGGTAGGCCTATGGAAAATGAGTAGGGAAAAAGGGGGTGGGGGGGCGCTTAAGGTGTACGTTCTTAACTGACTTTTTTTTATGTCGGCCCCGCATTTTAAAACGTTTAATCCTATAAGAAACAGAGAATTCAGTCTCCCGCAATTTAATTCATCACCATAAAGCAACAATTTCATTGATGACCAATTTATTCGGACATGTAGGGAGTTGAACTCTTCCATCACTTCTGCAGGCAGGTGTGCTACCGACAATGCTAGAGAGTCATACTCTATCTTCCTTATTAGTAGGATTATTATTAATTGGGCAGTATACTGTAAAAATAAACTGTATAAACTTGACAAAGCGCTTTTATAGATTAGTAAAATATTTTTGATTGAACTCTTTCCCACATATAGATCTATATCGTTCAATATGTCACATATTGCTATCGGATTTTTTTAACTCATAATTTAAATTCAATAATTAAATACATAAATAGATTTAAAAAATACAGCTAATCTATTTTTTTAAATAATTGACTAATGTATTGTTTTATCTACCTATTTGTAACTATAATGCTAATGTGTTAGGGTTAAGGAAGGTATATAAAGAAATGTACCCACACTTGCGTGAAAGGAGAGTGGGAAACCGTTTAGGAAAAGCAACCCTCGGTACGCCTGACTGGGATTCGAACTTGTTTTTCCAAGTTATAAGCAGTCCAGTCAAATACGAGAAGGACGCCTTAAACCGGTGGTACTCAACCTGGGTGTGCTTAATAAAAAAATATGTTGGGTGGGTGGAGGGGGGGGGAAGGAGGGTGTGGGAGTTTGATGATCTACCAAAAGGGGCGTCATCTCAAAAAAGGTTAGGAGCCACTGTTTTAGACTACTCTATCACCATAGCGTGAATTTCTATCAATAAATAATTTTAATAAAACCGGTAGCGGTGGGCACATTATCTGAATGTCAAGCTCATTTAGTCTGGTTTGATGGTGACGGAGAGGTCAGGGCTCGAATCCCACTCAGGTATACTGAGGGTGTTTTCTTTCTAAAGGTCTGTCCATTCTTGCTCTACGCAAATTCTAGTACATTTCTTATAAATTAAACCTTCATCTTTATCATATTAGCGTTCCCTACATATGTTCAGTCCATACGCTTAAAAATTAAATTATGACTAAGAGATTAAACTAGTTTAAAAATCTCCACAAACAAAGAAATTAATAACATGCTGGCCTTTGCTTGTGGGGGTACATAAATCTATACACAATTATTTATTTTATTAGTTGGCATATATGTTAAAAGAACACGGGTAGTAAGACACGAGGCTGAAACTTTTTTTTTGCAGAAGGTAGGCTTAACCTAATTGTTTACGTGCACCACATCTTACTACCCGTCCAGACTGTCCATATATATACGCTAGTGGATTAAAAATAAGTAAGGTACAATTTAGAGGAAATGCACTCTATTTTTTTTGTGGAAGTAGGCTTAGGAAACACCTAGAGAGATAATCAAAATATATATTCCCACACCAGACCAGGTTTCAAACCTCTACCGCCCCATCGTTTGCGATATAGACCAGACGATAATTACGCCTCTGTCCGCATGCCCACCAATGGAGGTAGCTCTCTCTCTCTCTCTCTCTCTCACACACACACACACACACACACACACACACACAGACACAGGCTATATTATAGGCCTATATATCTACACAATTACATCTACACATCCATACATTTTATTTATCTTTAAATATGGCAGACGCCCAAAAGTGTTTTCGTTTAATAGCTCATCTCAAGTGATTTTAAGTTATAAATTTATGCAATTTATCGAATAACAGGGGTGTATTTTTCAAAAATGTTGACATATATTGTGAGACCGACGTCTTGAACCACGTGAACGATGCTGACTTTTTTTATGAATATAGCATACCTACTATTGAATATAGCATTAGTTGTTTTTCTATCAGACTGGATCACCAAAGAAAAATATATAATTCAAGTCCAAGGAGAAATTACAGGAGATATTTAAACTTTAAATCCAAAGATAAATCATAAGACCATAGTAAGCTAACCTGAACGGTTAGTAAGAGGTGGTGCTAAACAAAAAAGAGACTATAGTAAAGATAATAACATGCCATAATTCTTAACATGATGTACTTAGCATTTTTTAAACTGAGAGTGCAAAGTCTCCTGTTCACAGAACTACTAGTATATTAAATACAGTGCCCTTACTAGGAGTTTGACTCGTTCTTTACACAGTTAACCAGCACCAAAACTATATTAAATTAGAACGTTAAACATCCATCTGCCCACTTTAAGATTGTTCTTCGTTGTACAATCCTGAGCTAACTCTGGCAATCCCAACCCAATCATGGTAATTAATAAATTAAAATAAATTAAAAACACGAGACAAAATACTACCTTGTCTGAGTGAACAAACAAACGCAATCGGTACCTAGCCACGATCATAAAATAGGATAAACGAACTCATAGACATTGTTACAGAAGTAGGTGGAAAAAAAACTTATCACAGTTCACCAAAGAACATAAATAAATAAAAGATTCTGTTAAAGAAACATATTGAATAGTAAGCATCATATCCGCCTAAGTGGTTGTGTGGTCTTAGGTCAGTGACAGAATGACGTTTTGGTCGCATTTTGGTTACTGCGACACAAACGCCGCGACCAGATCGCTCTAATGTATTGCATTATTTCATATAAGAGAGGTTAGCCTAGCGACACTAATGCCGCGACTGATTTGAAAACGTTGATGTGAGCGTTTCTGGGCGTAGCGACCTCTTTCAAATGAAACAATGCAATACACTAGAGCGACCAGGTCGCGGCGATCAAAACGTCAGTCTTGTCACCGGCCTAACGCGCAACTCTCACAGTTGACTAGACTGCCAATGACAGGGAGATCGAGGTTCGAATCTTGGTTGGGTGTACTGAGGGTGGTTTTTACCAAATAGTTTTATACTCTATCTCCACGTAAATGCAGATACACTTCCTATAAATACTTTCTTTATCCCTAGAACGATTAGCGTCATTAGTACATAAGCGTATAACCTGATTGGATTGTAATACGTTGGGCTAAAAACAAAAAGAGCATCATTGTTTTCCAAAGAGCATCACGATTCACAGAGCTATAATTCCAGAATTTGTCAATTTTAATTGTTATGTCACTGCTAGATAGACGTTAATTTATACTTTGAATTTTAGCTTTGTTATCACACTGATAATGGGTCGCTTTTATGATAATCTTTACCTTTTGTATTTGTTTATTTTTAGATTTTTCTTTGTCTTTACAAAATTCCAATTTTCTACCATATTGCGAAGTTTTTATTTTCTATTTGCCATTTCCCGCCTCCTATTTTTAAATTCCAAACTTTCCAGCTTTCAAGCTTATTTTGGGTTGGTCCTTTTACAAACTTGGCAAATTTAAATTTTTTTCCATGCCGAAAAGTAGATTTATAATAATTTTGGAAATGTTTAAAGCTACCACATCTTCCCCTTCCCCCTCACACTCATTTCAGCATCCACATTCCTATTTTGAAATTTTAAGATTTATTTGATAATTTAATATGGTTTATTTAAGTGCATGTGAAATTTCAATTTTAAGCCACACCAGGTTCTTAATTTCGATCTATTCCATTTCCCAGGTTTCAATTTTGAAATTCGATATGTTCAGATGCCATTGGGCTCTCCAGGAAGATATACTAACTCAAATATGGAACTTCTATTTTAAATCACACCAAAAGGTATTTTTTTATATTAATTTTAGTTTACAGAAGTAGAAGTAGAAGCAGAAGTACCTGGCGTTGCCCAGGGTAACGTTTTTTTTTGCTTCAAACATACATAAAAACATCTCTTTATTTTATTTTTTCCGACCCCATTTTTAATGTATTTAAAAAATCTAATTATAAATTTTAAAAAATCCCGTTTTTATTTGAACATGTTCATGCACAAGTGCTACTAATTTTAAATTTCAACCCTCTGCGTGCTGTAGATATAGCTCAATACACATGACAGACAGGCATACAAACTCTTCTTTTCATTAATATAGAATATTTTTTGAAATTTTGAACTCCTCCACCTCCTTTTCTCCAATTATTCACTATTAGACATCTCCATTTTTAGAATGTATTTGTTTATTTGGAGTTGTATCTCTACCTGTCTGCCAAATTTTATTTTTATATCTCATTCAAATTTTGTTTTATAATAATAGAGCACCCATTTTGAAAACATCCAACTTTTTCTGATTTTATGAGGCAATCACGTTACCTTACACTGGTTACGTTACACTGGTTCAAAAGATACATTAGGGAATTTTGAAAAATTTCAACCCCCATTTTTTACCCCTTGGATGTCAAATTTCTTAAAACTCCATCTTATCTCTTGCCTAGGGCCTAAAAGGAACCTTCACGCAAAATTTACAGTTTCCAGACCTAGAGGTGGGGAAAGTATGGTGATGGGTGTGTGAGTGAGTGGATTTTGCATTTTACTATATGGATTATATATTTACACTTTGCTACCCTACACGCAAATAGCATCGTATAATAATGTATATATATTTTTTATGTATGTACAGTATATCTAAATATTTATATTTGAAAATGAGTTGGCATTTTGTGGTTTGATACAAAGAGTTACGATAAAATGATTCCGAGCAGAAAATTCCAGTGTGCGTTTAACGAAGTGTGCTTGTTCGTCGGATGGTGTTTACAGAGATGATGTAGTTTAATTAACCCCCCACATGGTTGAATTGGTGAGCCAGGAGGGTGAATAGGGAGGGGGTTGGGTAGAGGAGGAACCAGGGAGTTGTCCCACCTGCTCTGGGAGGTTAGTGGAAGTTGGTAGGGTCTGTACCTACACCTGGATTCTACATTACAAGCGTTACATAGCCCCAGGGATAGAGTTGAAAATTTGTCGGTTAAGTTTTCAGTTGGAAAATGTTTCCTGTAAATCTTAGAAGTAAAATTTTGGATTATTGATTCACAGAGGAAGTTTTAATAAAGGCTCTGGTAATGTAAACCAGTGGTTCCCAAATGTCTCACGAAATCTGTTTGAAATGTGACATTTTTATGTAAATATTCATGTTTATGCCTTGTGGTGTCGAGCTCAAAGCCGTCGTCAACAGAAACCGGATCCCTCCAGTGCAGTGGTAGAATGATCTTAGGCGTCACTCTCAGACTGGATTGCCGATGACGGGGAGATTGGGCTTCGAATCCCGGTCGGGTGTACATGAGGTGGTTTCTCCTCAATTGTTTTCCCCTCTTCCTCCACGCAAATACGGGTATCCGTACTTTAAATTTATCCTTTCTCATCCATTACACATTAGCATGACTAGTACACATGCGTACAACTCGTAAGACGCAGTGCTAGAAAAAGTAAGTAAATAGATAGCAGAAACTGGAAACAAGCGAGCCACTCGCTTATGATAAATAGATAAGGTTTTGTAAAATCATATCTAATTTTTTTAACTAATCCAAACAATAAGTGAACTAAAAAGGCACTTCCATTAAAGCTATGTGGGTCACAAAATAATGTTGTTCTAAAAACTGGGTTGTGGTTTTTAAATTCAACCACCAAGCACTGTAGTAGAAACTTGACATGTGAGATGAAAACTAGGATTGCTGCTATTGATTTATTGTAACTCAGAGTGTTTCTGGTGGTTAGCCACCTCAGAATAAGTTACAATGAAGTGTAAACTTTAAAACTCAAAGTTTCTCGATTGCATCGATACATAAATGGAAAAATTTACGTAAACATTTTCCGTTAGACATTTTCTATCTCACTTCTTTATTCATTTATATCCAAACAATTCAGGATTTTGGGGTTATGGGATTTTTCAGTTCCCCTTTCAAGACAAAATAATTACATTTTACTATATGATTTATTCATTATGATAATCTAGAATCCAAACTGTGCAAATGAAATGAATATAAAAGTTTTCTTCCATTATTAAGATACAATAGACCTACTTTTATCTTTAAAATGCTAGCCAAAATAGCCTTGGTCAGAAAAAAAACCCCCATTGCATTTAATGAATTTATGGCAATCCATTATATACATAAACACAGAGTAAAAAGCTAAAAAGCCTGATATAAGATGGCATATAGTCAACAATCAGTCATTAAAATTAAAATTAAAGTATTTGTCAAGTGAGCTCGTTACATTGTTGTGATAAAAAATTCAACAAATGTATATATGAAATATTAGACCTTATATATATATATATATATACCAAACAAAAAATATTTGAAAAAACTAGTAGATTATAAACACACCGAATAAATTAAATACGTTAAAAATATCACTGACAATAATTGTTAATACCATAAATTTAAGGAAGTAGAGCACTTTAAAAAAAATCAAGGTTATGGTTTTTAAGCTTATTTCTGAATGATATAAAGTATTTGAAAACTTGTGCCCAACTAAATAAATCCGAGAGATGTTGTTCCTATATTGTTTCTCACTTTGTTTCTACACAAATACGGGTTCATTTTTTAAATCCAGAACTTATTCATACCTACCCTAAAAACGTCATTAAAATGCGTATAATCATGATGATGTGAATTTTTATAGACACAAGTCACTCATTAGCTGAAAAAATAACAATTCAGTCACACTTAAAGGTGCAAACGCCAATATAAAAATATGTTTTCACTTCGTACCCGTTCTCACATAACAACGTAGATTTATTTTCTTGCCATGCGACGTTGATACGTTCTCAGTGACGTTCATGGTCGAAGTCTGGTGATGGTCACCATCGTATGAAAACTATCGAATAATTTGATAGTATTAAACTATCAACCCATTCTTTAGTCAGCAAGTCATTCAAATAAAGAACTTTCAAATTCATTCACATTAGTGTTGATCACTAGTCATCCTTACAAAATAGATTTTTTTTTGTTATTCTCATAAAATTTTTAATTGATTTTAAGGTTATTCTTTGAAAGCAGATCTCAGATAAATTTTGGTTCTCAGACATTCAACTTTTATTCAATGTGATTTTTTTTTCAAATTAATCAATATAATAGATTTAATAATCAAATTTCCACAGAAATATGTAGCCACATTTTATAAATAATAGTAATAATAATAATAATATTCAAATAAGGGTTTCAACCATGTTATTTTTAGCGACATAACACCGAAGTTATTATATGATACTGGCTTATTAGAAATAGTTTGGAACATTCCATTCCTAAAGCAAGACATATTATTAAATTATCTGGTTTTGTGTTTGGATTCAATTGACCTTAGCCTTGTTAGAGCTAAAGGTTATCACACACGCAAGGTTGACTACCAATCATTATCTTAGAACAAATTCGTATACAAACACAAACTGTTCTTGGTGACTATCGAATGAAAACTATCGAATGATCATTTGATGGTTTTGAACCGATTGTTTTCATTATTTGACTGTTTAAATCCTTTGATAGTGTCCATCACTAGTTTGAACTGGGGGCGTTTTGTGAAATACGTTTGTGAGGGAGAAGAGAGAGAGCAAACAATAATTGTTGAGAACATGAATGATTATTTTACTTCATGATAAAAGAGAATGCCCTTTGATCGTTTTGAAATGCTCCAATACCTGACCACAACGCCCTATGGTATTTCTCAACCGTCCACAATGCCTTGTGGTTGTTATAGGAAAGCCACGAAGCGAACATGATTTAATATCGAAGTTGGGTATGAACGATCGAACTCCTAAGTGGATGAGCACACACTATACAAAATTGACTTGATTGATTTATCTGATTTATTTTGGGGCGAAAAAAAAGCCGTAAATCTTATTATGGAGTTTATTCACAAACAAGCTAAAGTTACCTAAATTGACCATTAAATTTGATGTATGGAGACTTAGTAATCATTCTCATTAGCTATTTTGAAATACTTTTATAATGTAAAGTACAATTGGCAAATAAAATAAATGTTGTGAATATATGCAAACCATTTTTTTCTTTCATTGAACATATATTATATTTATATTCCTCCACTTAGCAAATACTTTAATATATTAAAGTTAATCATATTCATATAAATATATGAAAAACTATAGTTATAAATATTAACATGAATTGTGATTTTATTTTCCAAATTTATATAATGAAGGTCTATGGTTTATCTTTTCTATAATAATTTAGATTGCACACATAATATTAATATATGAACTATAAAACATAAACGACATGTGTATGTAATTTCACACACACACACTATATATATATATGTATATATATATATATAAAAAGTCACTTGCATCGGTGTGCACCAGTCCTATGGATGTGTGAAAGTATTTACCCTAACATTGTTTACATACTGGGCACATGCTCTCAAAAAGGATTACCAACCCTGCCATGGACAGGAAAGACGAATAAGTTTTAAAATCGATACAATTTTAAGATCTTTTCTCTTTTCTTCATTGCAGAGTGAGGTTAGGGTATCTTATTAACTATGCAAGGACGATATGTCGTGTCACAGATAAATCACAAATATATTGGGAAACCACCTTTGTTAGAGTTTGTAATTTATGATCCTTAGCTGAGTCCACCTAATGAGCCTTGAGTCTCGGTTCAATTCACTCTGTGGCGGAAAAAAATATCACTGGTGAAATTGGGATTTCCTGTTTCACGGTGATGAATTCAATTGAAGGGGGTGGGATTTTTATGTCTTCTAGAATAAAGTTAGTTTGTAAGTAGTGTGTTAACAGTTAGTTCAGAGAGAGCACATAATGTACTCCAAATAAAAATACCACAATAATAATTTATTATAAAAGACCTATTTAAAATGTTCATTTAAATTAATGTAGAGGCGCATCGTCTAAAAATAAACGTTATGTGCCTTTTGAAACAAAAGTCCTGCAAGGTCGGCTGGCGGTACTGTAGCGCAGATGACGGCTACGGTCGATGAAAGGTCATCCCCCCTCCCCCC